>VUQI01013580.1:1112-16114 GCA_015106735.1 Paratilapia polleni
GGACTTGCTAGTACTTTTGAGTCTTTTGACATTATAAGGAAAACACTAAAGCCAACTATATGATCTGACGTAACACTCAAAAACACATTCAGTCTTTCTTAGGGAAATTAACCTCTAGCTGGTCTAATGCCACAAACATTCTTCAATCCCTTTCTGTACATTCAAACCCTGACAGTTATTAAGCAGTGCAGTGCCATTCATACACCAGCAGGAGGTGCAGGCTGGAGCCACTCAGGGGCCCACACACACCAGCAGCCTGGAATCCCTCTTTATCTCACAGCTCCCCCTGAGATAAAAGTTGGCTGGAAATAAAGATGGAATAGAGCTCAGTCATATTCAAATACCCACTCTGTGTCCATCACCTCTCTTTCTCCCTCTTTCTCTCTCACTTAGCACAACGTCTGATAAATGTGATAAATGTAATTCTTCACTCTTTCATCTGGCATGTAACAAAGTATCTCCCAAGAGCCTCTTAACTATTCAGGAGAGGAGACATCAATCTTTGGTGTAGAGGTAACAACATCACTAGTCTTTCTTCATATTTCAGTAATACCACCACCAGCGCAAGCTGTAATCTAAAATGTGTGACAGGTCTGAGAATATGACAATCAGCAGAAAGCAGCAGTGTATTAACTGTGGACATTCAAATTCTAATGTGTTTTAATCACACACTTCACTGAGCGTAATTGCTCTTCTTCAGATAGCCTCAATCTGGCCCACATGTGTTCCTCCCTCACTGCACTGTGCAACTGGACAGACAACCGTACACATGCAGGCCTCCTCAAGGCTGAGAGCCAAATAGACACAGCAGGGCAAGCTAACCTTGAGTTAGGCAACAATTGTAGCCAACACAACACAGTAATACAAGACAATACACAAAAGAAATAGCGCAGTGGCCACCTCCATCTAAATGGAAGTTTTCTTCCCCACTGTATAAATGTCAGCGTTTATCAGAGTGCAGTTTAAAAACACAGACACAAACACTTTAGGAGGCCAAAAGTGAAAATGGAAATAGGCAGTGTACATAGTGTCAGCTGTCACAGGGGAAAAGTTAATGTCAATAAGACAGTAATTGTATCTGTAAACAAATCTTAAGTACTTTAACTTTATGTGAATATTTTCCTTTTTCTTAGACTTTGAAATCTGGTACATTTCAGGTAACATAATCAGATAAATTATAGTATATGCAATGAGTCTGTGTTATTTTAATTGACAGAAATATTTCTATTTGATGAACAAAAATGAAATTTAAATGAAACTTTAATTAACAAAAGTGATTTAAATTACCAATAATTTTGCTTTTGGGGGAGCCAAAAATTCCTCCATGCAGGAACTACCGTGTGATGAGTTACTATAAGAAATAACAGTATACCGCATAATGCATACTTAACAGTCTAGTTTTGAGTGAAGGATCAGAACTAAGTATTTATCAAGGAATTGTACTAAAGTAAAATTCTACTAATCTACTAATGTTTTCCATTTTAATTCTGATTTAAACTTTTTCTGGACTTTTGGCAGAAAAAAAACCATTGTCCTTTTTAAAATTAGATCAGCCTGCAAAATGTGATGCATTGTTACAGATCACCCAACAACATATAGCACTGTTTAGTTAGCCCTGAGAGTAAAAAAGTGAAAAGAATAAAATGTATGCTTGAATGCAGCAGTGTAGTAATCTAATACTAAAATAGTTGCATCATATGATCATCTTTCTGAATTTATTTTTGATACTTAACATAGCCTTCATTTAGTTAATAACACTTACATTGCATACATTACTTACATTGCATTGCTTTTATATATATATATATATAGTTTTTAATTATATAATTATATAATTGTTTTTAATTTATTTTTTCTAGATTTTCCTTTAATAAAATATTGCATTTTTTTCCCATTGTTCTTTATCATCCAAACTCTCTGCAAACTGCTTTCATAACTTCCAGGAACATATCAGACAGATAACGGGGATATTGTGCTTTTAGAAATTGAAATAATGACACATATGTTTCCAACACATTATTGTTAAATGGTTTCCTTTTAGTTGGAGAGGTCTTTTTCCTTAATCATTTTCCAAATGTAATTAAACTTGAATGATCAAAGAATGATTCGATTTAGACATAAATAAATGGCTAAATTATATCCCACAACTAATAAATGCTTTTGGTTTTTTTCCTAATCAAACATTTATATTTTTTAAATTTAACATTTCTATAGGCCATTTTTAATCTCTGAGTTGTGATACCTTCTAGAAAAAAGAGACAAAACTAAAAACTTAAAGTGGTCATTTTCTTTTAAACTCAAAACTGCTGTACAAAAATTTTTAGTTGAGTTTCCTCACATGCATTAAGCTAAATATCACTGAGCATTTTCATGTGATGATTATTAAATTAATTCTGATTAGGTTTTATTTCCTCTTTTCCATCTTTACTGAACAGATGAGGGAGTTTCCCTTCTCCAGAACAAGGAGCTTTCAGCACCTGGCTGAAAGCCACTTCATCAAACACAGAGACTTGATTTAATTTGTTTTGATTGCACAACAGTGAGATGTTACTGAAAACATTTGCAAACCACATCAATGAGTGAACACAGGGCTTTTTTGTGATGAGTTTGACTGTAATGAGATGAAGAGCTCAGACTGGATCAATGCTGTTATCTCTCACACTGTTGTACAGTTGATTTTTTTTTTTCCTTCTTCATGAAACTGTTGAGGGGGATGGCAGATGGAAACTGTACGTGATATTTAGAAATGGGGAAGTAATGAGCTGATCATCAGCTGTGAATAATAACTGATGTGTCTAAGAATGAGCAAGAACAGCTGGTTAGGGTTTAAGATTTTAAATTGGAGATATGTTCAGCTATATGGGCACACTAAATATATGAATTACAAGAGTTTGTCCAACATCACTATGCAGCAGTTCAGAAACTGCAGATACAGGGAAAAAGACAGCTTAAACAAATACAACGCTGATTAGCAATGTAGCCTGTACCAGGTGCAAGTCACTGAAAATCTGACAGCCTAAGCAAAATGAATGTATTGTGAAATCTCTGTCATCCATATGGTTCATAGTACACTGCAGGCTGCAGCTATAGGCCAAATTGGTATCGGTCAGGTATTAAATTCATCTGTTCAGCTTACAGTCATTTTTAACATAAATGCTTTTTTTTTTTTTTTTTAATCAGAAAGACATTTTTACTAAAAGACAGGTAATCCTCAGTAAAGCATGTATGGATTGCCATCAAATAAAATCTGACCTGATCCAAGAGGCCACAGTCAAACACAACTCATAAACCACAATCCCCATAAATGCTGTTATCAATTCAGCTTGTGTTAAATATTAATTTCTATAACACCAATGATGTTGCTTGGATTCATTCATAAATAATAGATAACATGTTTGTTATATGTTTTTTATAAGTTAAAGACTTGTAAGTCTGACTCTGAGTGTCTGAAGTGAAACTGATGTTTTCACTCACTGAGTTGATAAAATTTTTAGAATATTAGACTTTTTTCATTTTCATTGATTGATACAAAATAAAATGATAATGTAAAACATTGTATGGTTGTGGGCCACACATTTAAAACGAATTTTGCAATCAGCTTAAAAACCTTTTTTCTTAATTTTACTGAATTACTTAATGAGACATAAATGATGCGGTCTACATAAATCATATAAAAATAATACGACTAAATACGTGTGGATTTGCCTGCATTGCTGCATTGCATGTGAGGCTGTTTTTTTTTTCCTTTGGTATGCTTTTTAAACATGTTCATAATCAGAAGTAATTAATGCAACAAACCTACATCCCCATTTAGATTGTGTAATAATTAGTTTTTGCTCAGCATAAATGTAATAATATGGGCTGTAAGAACTTTTAGAAAATTGTCCTAAAGTCTGTGTAATGGGTTAATTGTTTTGTAAGTGTGTAAAGTAGAAGTGGAAAAAATATTTACTCTTGTTAATGTTGATTTAGCTGTTATTTTAAATTATATTCAGACCCTTTACAACAGTGTAAAAGTAAATAAATGTTCTGCCTTAATTTCGGAGGGTACTTAAAGGGTACTTAAAACACGCTTTATTTTCCTCTAAATGGAGCCAAAATTGATGTTGACCATCATTAAATAATACAGGTTTATATTTTAAAATTCGTCCTGCAGCAGTGTGGTTTTTCGCCTGTTAACTCTAATTGATTCCTCCTATTAATCCCTAATTTAAATAAACAATTTGGCACGTTGCTCTCTTTTTTTAATCCCTTTCGTCTGTGTTTCTTTTTTCTTTTCTTTTTTTAATTTTTTTTTTTGCTTCTTAAAATATTTAAACATTCAAATAAAATTTAAAAACACGTTTTTTATTTTCTCACCTATGTTTGGGTGTCGTGTTGTCCCGGGAGGAGCAGCAGTTTGGAGACCGTGGAGGACTGGATTATCGAAGGGGGACGCCGGCCACGTTCCACCCACGTTAGGGTTCATGTAAGCCGAATAAGGGCTGTGATACGACCCGCTGAGACCCCGAGCGCCGTAGTGGTCCCTCCCGTTAGCAGAGATGTTCAGCGGGCTTGTGTAAGAAACCGCCGTCTCCCGGGCCGTGGCCACTCCGGAGGAGAGAGGCGGGCTGGTGGAGAAAGTGAAGCGCGGAGACACCGGGGAGTGGTTGTATGAGGGCACCGAGTCTGCGCCTGGCTGCGCCCAGGCAGAGTGGCTCGACACGGGGCTGCTCTGCTGCGACGCACCGGGCGTCTGAAGATATGGCAGCGCAGGAATCATGGGGGTGACGACCCGGGTGGTGGGAACATAAACCGGAGAAGTGCCCGTCGAGGCGTTATGGAGAAATCCGGCCTCGTAGGAAGAGGGTCCGTGGTTGCTTGTCATTATGCCCTGGTACATATCCTCACCTTGAAGCTGGACATCCGTGTTGATAGAAGGGATAAATGGTGTGGATGCAGTTACGCACGGGACTGCTGAGTATTACCGCAGATCATCTGGTTTTAAACAATCCACGAAGCTCTCCTAAGTTAGACTACTTGTTAAAGTCTGATCTGCTCAAGTCAAGCAAAACAGCGCAACATTCAGAGAAGTGAAAATAAACGTATTAGAGGGGATACACGAGAGAGGAGGAGGAGTGACAGACTAGTCCCTGTGATCAAGATCCAGCTGTTATTATCTCTCTCTCTCTCTCTCTCTCTCTCTCTCTCTCTCTCTCGCTCTCTCTCTCAATCTTCTTGGCAAAACAAATCTAAACATATTTAATGAAGCTTCAAAACTTTACAATAAAAAACATTTTTAAATTACTTCCAGATAGGCCTATCACATGGATTTGTCTAAGGCAATTTGGCAATTTTTTTTTTTACGGCTATGTCTATTTTGTGTGTCTTATTATTTTCTGTTTAATGTTCGATTTTTTTTTTTATATATTTGTGGATTTCAATTTTGCATGTTAATTTAAGAAATACATTAATAAGCAATGACGTCTTCAAGGGAGTTAATAGAGCTTCAAAATGTAACAGCCGAGTGGTTTTCTATTTCTGTCCTCACTGATTTTAAAATATCACTATAAAATCCGTTTCGATGCTAAGACGAAATATCCAAAGATTTTTTTTCTTTTCAAATCAAAAGCTGGCTGAACTCACTGAACGCCAATTCTTTATTATTGTTCAAGATAGTTTTTCGTTTTTCTGAAATGAAGCATGATCGGGACCCTAAGGGTCTAAATTGTTTGTTTCTCCTTTTCTGTGTTTTCAAAACAATCAGATTTTAATTCCCATTTTTTTCCTTCTTTTTGCGTGTATGTGCAGTCATAGTTTTCTAGACTTAAATGTTAAATATTTATATGGTGCTGTATTAAAATAAAAACAGCGTAAAAATATAAGCAAGAGATGTTGATAGTGTTCTAAAAATAGGTTATAGTCATGGTTACCAACATTTTTTGGTAATTCTAAGCGATCATTTATTTTTTAAGGTTAATGTCCCTCATTTACGACACCTTGCACGTGCAACCTAACCTGCTGGAGGAATAGTAGCCTACTACATGTAGACTCGGCTACAGTGAATTGGGATATTGTCTATAAATAATTAGCTGTGACCTGCAGGGTCCCACAGGCCATTTATTCATTCAGGTTTTTGTCACAGTACTTCTCGACATTCAAAAATTATTTTTCTTTTCTTTTCTTTTTTTTTTATTTTTGTTTTGACAAAATGAAAAATAGCGCTACTTTAGTCGGAAGTGTCCGGCGGCTGTTGTCCTCACGAGGACAGATTTATACCTGTCATCAACACCAGTAAACGTAAACACACGAGGCCATTTCATTGTGCAGCCACTTCCCACTGACAGCCCCTCGTTGAATTATGTAGTTCTACACAGTGTGTGTGTGTGTGTGTGTGTGTGTGTGTGTGTGTGTGACTCACTGATGAGGAGGTGGAAGGATTCTGTAAATAGCACTATGTGTAGTATAAATAATTATTAACTCTGATTATTCATAATAGTTCATTATGAATGATTCATTAAAACAATCCGTTTGGTATGCAAATTAGTGTTTGTGCTTAGAATTTATTGGACTGAATATAATGAATTAGAAATTACATATTGATATTCATAAAAATATAATTGATATGTTCATAAAATTTGTGTTTGACAAGGCTGTTCTCTGCCACTAAACAGGCTTCTTATGAAGTCCTGACATTTAAAAAATCACTGCAGTAACTAATAACACTGACTGTGACTGCTGCATTCAAGTTTCCCACAAAAATGTAGAAATCTATCCATCTATCTATCTATCTATCTATGAAGCATGAATAATAACCTCTGACCTTAGGACTTTCGTATTGGTTCTCTTCCCCCCATTTCTCTTGCACAAAGTCAAGGCAAACAGTGCAATATTGCCTGAGTAGAAACGGGCAACTGTCATCAATGTGTAACCACAGGCTGATAACAGAGTCACCAATTACTGGCTAATAATATTAGAGCGTGAATCCGTTGGCCCAAAAAAGCATAAAGTAGCACCAAAGTCTATTCATGAAAGAGACCAGTCGTGTTTTACGTCTCCAGTTACCGTATGGAAGTTCAGTTTGTGATACGGATTTTCTGTACTGGTGTTTCGAGCGCGAGAGGAAGAAAGTGGAAAGTTTCTGCAGTCGTTTGGCGGGAAAGATAATCAGTTGGCAAAAATATGTTGGTGTCATTCTTCTTTAAAGCTGCTTAAATACGCAGTCTAATCAGACAAAACTTAAGGGAAAAAGTTTAGAAAAATACCAAAAAAAAAAATAAGAAAAGAAAAGCAGAGTTCATCCTTTTTGCTGTTATTGTAGAGTACAGTGTGTGTTTTGATTGGTGTGTTTGCATATGCCAAGCTGCAGCACTGACAGTGACAGAGGCCAGAGACTGTGTAAACTATGTATGTGTGTGTGTGTTTATAACAAAGATTTGGCGCAACCGTGTGTTTCCCAGTGTGTGTTCGCTGTCAGTGTGTATGAATGAAGAGGTGTTGGGTGAGGGACTAGATAGAGATGCTGGCATGTGTTGGACGGCAGCAGACTGTTGCTGAGGAAGGGGTGTGTGTGTGTGTGTGTGTGTGTGTGTGTGTGTGTGTGCGTGTGTGTGTGTGTGGGTCTGAACCAGGCACCAGGAAAAGTGTCCCCGTCTTGGCTGGGGCAGCGACTCAATCATTTGGGGTCAGTGACTTACTTTGGCCCTTCTTCCTCACACACACAAACACACACGCAAACACACACACACACACCGAGGGTATAGTAGACTCCTGGCTCCAGGAAGAACACTTCAAATGGAAAGGCAGGAAAACGCAGGAGGAGGAACGATATGAGGCCAGTGAAACACACACAGAGACGTCACTCAGCTGAAATCCTTGGTATTCCTAGTTGGCATTGTGGTTAGCAGAAAACTTCTTCTTTTTGCTTGTCAGAAGGTCTTTCATGTGTTCAGCATCTGTTCCTGCTGACGTTACCTGTTTGTCTTGTTTTATCTGATGAGACTGATGCACAGTAATGAGATAATGATAACGATGACAGTGCAAATCAATAAAAGTTTAAGTCATCCAGGTTTCTTGCTTTACAGTCATTTGATAGCCCTCATCTGACCGTCAAATTTTAAATTTAGCAGATGTTTGCAGCAAGCAAATCATCGCAAACAATTTCAGGCTTTTTGAATGTAATCTAGCCTGTTATTAATTGTGAGTGGGACTCATTTTCTCACTGCTCACTGGCATAAGTTAATGTTTGGACAATTTTTATGTTTTTTATAAACAGAACATCGTTTATGATATTTGTACAATTTACATAGGTTTTTGACATTGTAATTGTTTATTACTCCTATTTATATTTAGGTTTCTTCACTTGCCATACTTGCTTTTACTTCTTCTTTTGATGCTGGTCATTGTTATGTGCACAATAAGACAAATTCCTTGCACTAGGTGTAAACTTACTTGACAATAAATCTGATTCTGATTATCACACTGAAAGTTCAAATCTGGTTTCTTTGGTGTATCTGGTCTATCTCAGATATTTCCTGGTACCTAACTTCAGTAAAATATGGAAATAACATCCTATCCAAATGCAAATCACAGTTTCATTTTCAGGCTTTTGATTTTTAGTAAAAGTGTTTTGATTTTTAGTAAATTAACCATTTTCTCAGGGTTTCCAATAGTATTATGTTAAAAAAAGAAACACTCTCAGTCAACATTTTCTTTCATATTCACTACATATTTTTGTAAACAAGTGCAGTTTTCTTGTGCAATCGTTCTTGTGTGTGTGTAAACATACAAGTGTCTGTATTCATGTGTTAATCTAAGGTATCTATGTTGTTCTTGTGGATTAAGTGTGTTTGCCCAGGTAAGGTCAGAGAGTCACTCTAGGGAGACACACGTTTTCTCAGCAAGACACCTGGGCTTCAGCAACACAATCATCTCACACACACTCACTCACACCATTACCAAGGAGTGTGTTTTGGAATAAATTATTAACTCCTCAGCTGCAGGTTCTCATGTGTGTGACAGGCTCAAGTGCTGAATTGGACTCTCGATTCACACAGTTTGAAGAGCAGCGCAAACACATCACACAACACTCAATTACAGATGATAAGGATTCAATTATCAAAACCCTCCTTTGTCCTGATGGCTTCCACTGTTTGGAAAGCTACTTCGCCAACAAACGTTTGAATGTTACTCTGATGCGTGTACGCTAATATTTGAAATTCTCACTGAAGCTGTAGATCATTTCTGTAAGTAATCAAATGCACAATTCTCCCCACAGATAGTTAACTGCTATTACCAGTCAAAAACACCCATAGTGGGGTGCCCCATGTCAGTGAGAGAGTGTGTGCATGCAAGCATTAGCAAGTGTATTTTTAGCAGTGAAGACCAAGGGATCCCAGGACCTCTCCCTGTGATAAGCAGTGGCCAAAGTCCGCTGGCTAGCAAAGGCCTAAAGAGCAAATAGGGAACGCGCGCACACACATGCAGAGCCAGTGTTTAATATGCTCATACATGGGGCTTAGTTGCAGTGTGATGTTGCAGGCCGAGGGAAAACTGTTTGTTTGAACGTGAGGGGCAATTGAGGGGTAAGAAGCAGGTTAGGTAAAGGTGAAGTGACGTCATCAAAACAATGGATTTTGGTGTCGATGAAGGGTTCATTCAGAGTTCATGGAGAGATGGTTGAAGAGGTGTAAGTGTGGCTAAAATGGCATGAAAAGAGGCCGAAGAAAAAATGAGAGGAGAAGTAACAAAAAACAAGTGCCCGAACTCTTCATCAATGCCAAAAACTGGCAGCATCTGTCAGTCAGAGGCAGCTGCCTCCCCCTCCCTCATCTCTGAAAACACTGTAAGAGAAAATAAAAACATAATGAGGAAGGAAGAGGAAAAAAGGTCCCTCAATCCAGAGGGTGTCATAGTGCACATGCCTGATAACAGCAGGAATATTTCTCTTTGGACAAAGAGAGGAGGGGTGGTGGCGGTGGAGGAGGAAGGGTTAACAAATTGAGTAAGGCTGCAAAAAAAAAGGGGAAAAAAGTTGAAAGTAGACAGAGAAAGAGAGCGGGAATGTTGGAGAGGAGAAGGGAGATGCCACCAGACAGGAGGAGCACTGGAAAACAAAAGAGGCTCCACACTCTGCTCTGTCTTATCTGTCTGAGGGTCTTATCCACCGCTGGCTCTGTTAGTGTAACCCCATTCCCTCCCCTCCCTCCTTGCCGCTCATCCCTCCATCTCCAGCTTCAGCACCCCACCTCCCTTACAACCCCCCACCCCCCTTACAACCCTGTACTGCTAGCTGTGGACCCCGTTATCAGGTCAGGGCTGACGTCAGGGGGCCCGCTGGTGCTGGGGGGCCGGAGACGGAGGCTGATAGCGCGGCAGAGGCAGCCTCCACACAGGCTGTGGGAACCACGGACCCAGCCCACCTCGACCCAGTGGCCCCGCACATCCACCACAAAAACATACGGAGGTGAGGGGTAATTCGTGAAAGTACACATACATTTCATGAAATATGGCAGGTTTAGCAACCTAAGAAAAGTTTTTACAATTAGATGTTACTACTTAAAAACAGTCAAACTGGAGTATTTATTCTCCAGAATGTAATTCCTACCAGTGTGGAACATGACTTAGACCTTCATATGGGTTGACTCATGACCACAGTGTTTCTAAACTCCTGACTAGAACCCTCAAACTGATCTATGTATGTACTTCTGCAACACTTTTGGGCTTCTTTAAAATAAACAAAAGGCTCTTATTAAGAGTGGATACAAATTCTGCATTTATTGAGCTGTGTCTTATCTAAATTCCCAAATGCCAAACTCACCAGGGGGCTCTTGACATCTCTAAAAATAGCAAGTTTGTCTCAAGGTAGCAATGTTACTTATCTCACATCATATTTGTCACAACAGTTCAACTGACTTTCAAATAAAGTGTACAAGTTCAGAGATTCACTTCGAGCAGCACAAGTTGCACAAGAAAACAATTCCCCAAACACCCCTTCAGGCTGATAAAGCTGTATATGCAGATATAAACTGTCGTTTAGGCTCATGATGAAGCTGAGGTTACTTTTTGTGACATCTGTCAGCCCATGCATCTCCATAAAAGACAGTAGGCCTGCAGCTGCACTGCATTTGACAGATTTTCCAGTCAGGGTTGGTCTTAGTCCATTAGACATGAATTCACTGAAGGAAAAAAAATAATTTCCTCTGATTAGGTTAAGGAGGCACTTAGCCCCGAGTAGTGAAATGGCTATTGTCATGCCAAATTTGCAAAAAGGAGTGTGTGAAGGAGAAAAAGAGTGAGAATGTGTCTGTGTGTGTGTGTTACAGGTCAACAGGTGCAAGTTTAAAGTGTGGAGAGTGAGTGCAGCATGGATGGCTGCAGCAGATGAACTTAGCAAGCTTCACATCGTTAGCTGCAGGTGCAGCACTCCCACAACATGCACATAACACACATATTCACACACACACACACACATCTCATGTCATCTAAACCTTGTTCAGTTTCATCCCTCAACCGAAACCACCGGTATTCCTCTACTGAACTCTGATTCGACTCATTTAGAGTCACACGAGTCAGCTGAATCATCAATCTGCCATTTACACACATGTATATGTGTTTCCACATTTTCCTATGTGTGTCACAGATGTTTTCAGAGATGGATCTGTCGGATGGGGAGTGGAGACGCACTTATCAGTGTGTTGTCCTCGATAAGGAGGGGAAGATTTGTAACGGTTGCGGTTGGTCAGTCCTGGATGCGTGCATGTGTGTGTGTGTGTGTGTGCGTGTCTCTCTCGCTCCCATTCTCTGACCTCTTCTTGGCCGAGCAAGTAGGAGGAAGAAAAGAATGGCCTTGACAGTGTGAGAGGAGGGGTGAGATGTAAAATAAGAAGAAATAATAAGAAGGAAACCGTTGTTTCTGAGCTGCTTATTTCTTCTCCTCCACCTCTTGCTGTCACTTTCTCTCGCTCCCTAAATCTCACCAGTGGCTTGTGTGTCCTTGGGTGTAAATAACGGTACAATAAGACTAGAAAGATTAGGGGTGAATGTGAGTGGCTGAAAAAAAAGAAGAAAAGTGGTGAACTTAGGGTGGACTATAATTGTAAAATGCTTTGATGCATGGGGAAAAGTATAATATATAACTTCATAGATGACAGTGTGGCAGCAGTTATGGCTTGGACTGTGCATTCTCTGCAAGTGAACTTTTTTGTGTTTATAGGAGTTTTATCATTCTATCAGCCAGCAACGCATGCTGCCAATATAGTTTGATGTTATTTGGAACATAAGCCTCTCTGAGTAAAGTTTGAAAGTTTGAAAGTGGTTTAAGTTGGAATGCTTTGCCGGTTTAGTCTCCTCCCAGCCGAGAACACCGACAAGATCTGATCTAGTCTTCAACTTTGAGGACTGCAGCTTCTGCGTTAACATCAAATCTATTTCCAATTAATAGCTTTGTGCCTCGTTAACAAATGGAGCAGTGTGTCTTTGTTTGAGTACTGCGTATCCAATTCGGGGTCGTGGGGGAGCTGGAACCTATCCCAGCTGTCATTGGACAAGATGCAGGGTGCACCCTGGACCAGCATCAACTATAAATAGCCATTGTAGCACAGCCTGCTACAATGGCTACACATCTGAGTGTGTGTAGATGTATTTGCACACACGCTTGTGCTAAACACCAAGTAGGTATACAAGAGTGGTGAATGCTAGTATGGGCAATTATGCATAATACATTATTTAGGAAAACACCACGATTACCTTTGGTAGACACTTTTTGATGGTTAAAAGTTTTTCTTTTGGTGAATTTGATATATTAAAACTCTTCCTTGCAGATCACTTAAACTTCTGAGATATTTTTAGGCTATGTATACTCACTGTGAGGGTCAAACCAAACTCTTCAGCTTGTGTTTCTTGAAGTAGTTACGCTGGAGTTAGGGGTCTGTTTTGGATCATTGCCCTGTTGCAGAAGTCAGCCTCTTTTCAGTTTCTCTGTCTTGAATAAATGCTTGACATTTGCGACCAGAACTTGCTGATGGGCCCGTTCTTCCCTCTATCTGTGTTTTTTGTGCCTCTGGCACCCCCAAATCAAGATATTATCATCTGCTCATTTTTTTCCTAAAACAAATTTAACAATTGGAAGAAAAAAAAGAGAGAGCTTGACTTCACCTAAAGCACTTGCTTTAAACAACTCAAGGTGTTACTTTTCACACTTCAGATGTTGAGTTTTGCGATGAATCTGCAGGTAAGGTTTAGCTCAATTCTGATGGTTGTTCCATGTATAACTTTTTTGTTCAATAATGCTGCAGGTGGAAAACCACCACCCATTTCCTGTAGCTCCTGTGCAGTCATACAAGGTTTTTGGCTTTCTGCCACCAGCAAATGTTCCGTTTTATCTGAAGGTTTTCTTGATCTTTATAGATTCAGACTTCAGACTGTGGAAGCTGCAACCTGGATGTGCCTTAATATCAGCTAACAGCTTTTCCCTTCTTTGTAGGAATTAGCTAACTTCATTTCAGATCCTCAGTAAGTTGTTAATGGAGCCCATGTTTAAAAAGTGTTACCACAAGACTCAGATAATTGACCAGTTGTGTCTTAATGAGTTGATTAAGTTCTAGGTCTTTACAAGCTTTTTCTTTCTACCTCAGAAATCAACAAAATGCAGTACATAGTTTGCCCAGGGATGCCCACACTTTTACATGCAACTGTAAGTATAGTGTATTTCATGATATGGAAAGGCGATTACTAATACAGATAAATAAATTATTCTAATGTGTTCTTGGTTAGTTATCTCAATCAGACACTTTATTAGGTACGCCTTTCTAGTACTGGGTTGGACCGCTTTTGCTTTCAGAACTGCCTGAATTCTTCATGGCACAGATTCAACAAGGTGCTGGAAACATTCCTCACAGATTCTGGTCCATATTGACATGACAGCATCACACAGCTGCTGCAGATTTTTCAGCTGCACATCCATGATGTGAATCTCCCGTTCTACCACATCTCAAAGATGCTCTATTGAATTGAGATCTGGTGATTGTGGAGGCCATTTGAGTACAGTGAACTCATTGTCATGTTCAAGAAACCAGTTTGTGATAATTTGATCTTTGTGACATGTCGTGTTATCCTGCTGGAAGCAGCCATCAGAAGATGGGCACACTGTGGTCATAAAGGGACGGACATGGATAGTAATAATACTCAGGTAGGCCGTGGTGTTTAAACAATACTTAGTTGGTACTAAGGGGCCTAATGTGTACCAAGAAAATATCCCCCACACCATTACACCACCACCACCACTAGCCTGAAAGTTTGATACAAAGCAGGGTGGATCCATGGTTTCATTTTCTTTACACCAAATTGTGACCCTGCCATCCGAATGTCGCAGCAGAAATCGAGACTCATCAGATCATGCAATGCTTTTTCTGTCATAACGGGCTGTGAGGCAGGCAGGAGGAGGACCCAAACGCAAGACCCGGAACACAGGATTTAAACTAAAAGCGAGCATTTAATGCTGGTAACCCAGGAACAAGGAAAATAAACAATATACAAAAACTTACAAAAGGAACAAAAGCTAAGCTAGGGAATACCAGAGTCCAGGAAACACTAGGAAGATCTTACAGGAAACCACAGGGAGCACAAACCACAGGAACACACAACTCTATGGGGAACACACAGCCATGAGGGGAGTGTGTACGACGCAACAAAGGACAAAGGAGAACTGAGGGCTTAAATATACAAGGGAGGCAACGAGGGGAACAGGGAACAGTTGGGCACACACCAGGGAGGACGAGACACAGGTGAAACAAATCAGCACCAATGAGACAAAGGAAGAAAAACCAAATACAAAGCACAAGAGACACGAGACTGTCAAAATAAAACAGGAAACCACAGAATGAACAGACACGGGGAACACGGGAGGTTGGAGAACAGAATACAAAACCACCAAAATACAAGATATAACCAGAACTCAAAACACCGGGTCAAATGACCCGGGACCAAAATACAGAAAACTATTCACAACCAAAATAGAAAATAAA
>VUQI01013595.1:0-13590 GCA_015106735.1 Paratilapia polleni
CCCTCCCCCCCTCTCTCTCACACACACACACACACACACACACACACGCACACAGAGCTGCTCCTTTCTCTCTCACGCTCTCTCCCCTCCCTGTGTGTGTGCCTTTCTCTCACACAATCACACACACACACACGAGCGCGCGCACTACACACAGGCGCAGGCGCGCACTTATACAGAGAGATACACACAGGGCAGCTTTGACAGTATATTAATGCCAGCATTTTTATAACTTTGTGACAGTGAACAGTTGCATTGTGGCCCTGAAAACTTTTGTTATTTACAGTTTGACACACAACGTATTGTTATTAAACTTCATCTTTTCGGGGTTTACCTGAAAAAGTAACAAGTGTGTGTGGTGCATGCCTTGTTGTTGTACCTGAAACAGTGTGCATTTGCTTATTATTCATCATCCTGTCACTTAAAAAACACACACAGAACCTCTTCAGGAGGTAAATTCACTGTCAGACACAACAGACGCAAACTCGCGCACACGCGCGCACACGCCTCTTTGGAGCTGCTTTGTAAGGTGGAATTAACGTTGGAAAAACAAGCTGGCACGAAACAAACAAGCGAGTTTCTCGTATAATTTCTTTCAAGTGGACGTTTACTCACTGACAAACTCGACAAATAACCTGTAATTGTAACTTTACTTCCATCAAAACACCCTCACACATACATGCGCGCACACACCCACCAGACTGTAGCTGTCATGGGTAGGAAAACAGTATCTTGAAGCAGTTTTATACTATTAAAAGCCTATATTTCACAGTTAACGGGATCTCTCACCCCCGTGGTGGCGGTGTTGGTTTCAAACCCTCTCCGTCGCTATCCAGGCTGTGTGGGTCCCGGTATTCGAAGAGCGAGCGTACGGTCTCCGCCATGTTCACACCAGCAGTCGCTGATCTTCGGCCGCCTCACCGTTCAGCCTCTCGCTCTCCTCTCCAGCCGCTCAACTGGCTCACACCAAGGTTATTCCAGCCGCTCCCACAGCGGCTCAGCGGAGGGGTGCGCAGGCAACAAAATACTCCGTACTGTGGTCTGTCACGTCTCCTCAGTCAGCTAACATCGGACTAAGACTTGATTTAAAAAAAATAATGTTTAAATGTCCTCACGCTGAGGGTAAATATTAGGCTAGATATCGATGTTTATGAATATGACTGCGTAGGCCACCCCTACGGAATAATGGATGCGCCCAGGAAGCAAATAAAAAAACTAGACCGTTTCTCAGAAGAGTGATTAGCTCTTGAACTGAGAGAATAAATTGTAAAATAAAATAAAGAAACATACAGGTGAATGTTATCGTTCAAAAAGAAGAAAGTATAACATATTTAGCACTGTTTTACTGACATATACACTCCCTTTTTATCCCTTATTTAACAAAAGAAGCCGTATTACGATTTGACCAACTTCTGAATGGATTAATAATAAGAATAATCAGGCTCCGCTTTCTGAAAAAGTGTCATACCATTGCCTTAGAAAAAAAAATGACTTCGGTGTTCACCTATACATTTTTAACTTGCTTTATTTATTTATTTATTTGTGTACTTAGAAATCCAATAAATACGCTACAGCTAACCACATATGGTCATATTGCGCAAATTAATAAGTTAATTTGTTGTGCATTTCAGTACTGCTTATTTAATAAGGTATATGTGGGAAAATTAATTGCATTTCTAGAATATATTTAAAAAAATAAAATGTACCATTGACAGGGCAAAGCAGACTACAATTAAAACTGTTTGGATACTTCCTTGACTCTGATTTACACAGAGTTTCTGTTGTAAGACCTTGATTTCTGAACTATTCTGACATGTTTCCCATTTTGCTGCTCCTTTGTGATAGTTTCTATTTTATAATGCTCCACATGTTTTCACTGGGTAACAGGTCTGGACTGCAGACTGACCATTTTACCACATGGACTCTTTTATTTCAGAGCCACTGGAATATGTGCTGAATGTGGTTTAGGATTGTCTTGCTGAAATAAGCAAGAACTTCCTTGAAAAAGATGTCATCTGAAATGGAACCATATGTTGCTTTGAAACCTTTGTGTATCATTCGCAGTTAATGATACCTTCACAGATGTGTCACCCATACCATTATTTTGGTGCTATTTTTTTTTTTCTCAAAACTGTATGGCAAACTATCAAGCTTGATTTGCACCACATTTGTAGATACCCACAACATTAACACTGGGAGATGTGTGTAGTTAAGAAAAACTAAAACAGTACAGGGACAAAGGGGAACTTCTGAGGTTTTAACAGAGGTTTTACATGCCAATATGGTGCTGTTTTTCTATTCTCAGTAATTTAAAGGAGTATAAGTAGGTTTTTATACACCATTTACTAATATATGCCTTTCTCAGTCAGTCAGTGATCGATATTTAGCCTGTTTTTGTTTTTTGTTTTTATTATTGCTCTTCCTAACACAAATCATCTTATCATTTCAGACAAGTCAGGCATAAAGAGTATCAGTTAGTTTCTCCAGACTCCCAAAATGAATCAGGAGCTATTCAACCAGCCTCTGTGCACATAAAATGATACTTGTGTCACCTACTACCTTGTCCCAAATATATTTATGAATGTTAATAATTACAGAGGAATCTGGAGAATTGTGGACATGTTTTGTTTTTTTGTTTTTTCTCAGAAAGTAAATCAGAAGAAAAGACAAATGCCTTTATCTTTTCAGGTGACCCTAAACCATCCCTTAGTTATGCTGCAATAGGCCTAGGCTGCTGGGGGCTTCCCATGATGCACGTAGCACTTCCTCTTCATCCCTTCCTTTCACTCTCCATGTGTTTATACACCTCTTGCATTTAATCATTAGTTACTACTAAACTCTTTCTCTCTCCCATAGTATGTCTTTCGTCCTGTCTCCCTCTGCTCCCTTCTGTTTCTCCTCACCCCCAACCGGTCACGGCAGATGGCTGCCCCTCCCTGAGCCTGGTTCTGCAGGAGGTTTCTTCCTGTTAAAAGGGAGTTTTTCCTTCCCTCTGTTGCCAAGTGCTTGCTCATAGGGGGTTGTCTGATTGTTGTTCTGATTTGGCGCTATACAAATAAAATTGAATTGAATTGAATTGAATGAAAGACTCAGCATGAAAATGGAGGAAGGAATTGACAAAAACCTGCAGTATAACCTACCTGAGATTGCCACGCCAACATATCAAAGAGGCTATGGCTATATTCAAATTATATCATGGGAAACCGCTCAGCATATTTGCTAGAGTTCAGCTTGTTCTACAACAGATCACAAAAGACACATTCTGCATACATGAAATTGCTCTTAACTGATTGAACCTTTTGTTATTGGCAGGTTGGTCTGGGACTATAACTTCCTCCTCACCTGGAGGACTGGAGAGGCAAAAAATCTGCAAATACAGAGCTGTCCATGATGAGGACTTTTGATGGCAGATTAGCTGGTATTGCTCTCACTCTGTGACTATGTGTGTGTCATCATGCCAAAATGTGGTCCTGGGGAGACCACACAAAGACCACCACAAAGGCTGTTTTGAGTACTTTGGCAGGTGTTTAGATTTTGTCTGTCTGTGGACAGATTTTGTCACTATGATAACATCACAACTGTGCAAGATGCAGTCACGAACCTTCGCAAGTGCATAGCTGAGATCAAACTGTGTCTATAAAATACACCTACAGCAATGTTTATTGAACTAGATTTCTATGTTAAGTAGCACTGAAGATATTAAATAAAGAACACTTTACTGGGAATGTACCTCTAAAAGTAGCAGCTTCTTCTACTTTGCAACTCTACAGGGGAAGATTGAAGGTTTTATATATTTTCAGACATTTTCAGCAATATAGTGTAATACTCAAATAGCAAACTGATACAATTACATTATCTATCTCTCATGTGCTTGGCTATTTAATAGATCAAATTAGACCATAGTGCTGAAAGTAGGTGTGCTAAACGTACCAAATGAGTAACAGATTCACAAATAATTCCTCATTATTCTTCTTCTTTAATGAAGAACAGAGATTTGCACTCATCATCTGGACTCTGCAATGAGGCAGGCATTTTCATCTAACCTCTTCACCACCAACACATCAACACCATAATGGTCAATGGCCAGTAAGTTTAAAAAACTTACTATTTTACAGCTATTTAAATGTTTCTCCAAGGAAATTAAACAAAAATAGAAAAGGCAGCCATAGCCTGATAGAGGTTATTCCAAAGATGTGGTAAAAATTAGAGCCATATTAACCGCTAACTACCTACACAGACAACTTAATGGTCTCAGGTCATTAAAGGTCACTAAAGTGAGACAAATCATTGTAAAACAAGGACACCTTCAAGTTTATGGGTGTGCCTTCATGAAAACAGCTCTAGCTGTTTGTATTGCAACACAAAAAATGCCAATGAATCCTAAAGGGGAAAAATTCCTACATCCTACAAAGGAAAAGTTGGACTTCTGATGTGTATCACATTCAATACTGTCACACAGTCTCCAGGCCCAAAAACAACAACAATATGCACATGAACAACACAAACCACTTAACCCAGACCTATGTAAACCACTGACAGCAATGACAGACAATAAAACTCCAAAATTCTTTGAACTACGAAGCCCTCCCAAACCCAGGATTTCACAACAATCCAAACTTACTTTAAAACACACAAGCAGGATGAAATTAATTTTATAATTCATTAGATAATTCATTTATTTCTTTTGGAGGCAACCCATCCCCCAGTGACAAACGGCGTATCTCTTATACACTCATGTGAATAAGTACACCCTCTTTCAGTTCTAAGGTTTTACATATCAGGACTTGAGAGATCTTGAAATTAGGTAAATACATCCTGAGACAACAACACAACATATTACATGATGTCATTATTTATATAACAAAAACTAAGCCAAAATGCAGAAGCAATGTGTGAAAAACAAAGTACACTCCGTGATTCAGTAGCTTGTACAACCACCTTTAGCAGCAATAATTTGAAGTAACTGTTTTCTGTGTGACTTCATCAGTCTCTCACATTGTTGTGGAGGAATTTTGGCCCACTCTTCTTTACAACATTGCTTCAGTTCATTGAGGTTTGCAGGCATTTGTTTATGCACAGCTCTCTTAAGTTCCCACCACAGCATTTCGGTCAGGTTGAGGTCTGGACTTTGACTGGACCATTGCAACACCTTGATTCTTTTCTTTTTCAGACATTCTGTTGTAGATTTGCTGCTGTGCTTGGGATCATTGTCCTGTTCCATCACCTAATTTCAGCCAAGCTTTAGCTGTCAGAGAGATGACCTCACATTTGACTTTAGAATACTTTGGTATACAGAAGAGTTTATGGTCGACTCAGTGACTGTAGGGTTCCCAGGTCCTGTGGCTGCAAAAGAAGCCCAAATCATCACCCGTCCACCATTGTGCTTCACAGTTGGTATGAGGTGTTTGTGCTGATCTCCTGTGTTTTGTTTTCACCAAACATGGTGCTGTGCATTATGGTCAAACATCTCCACTTTGGTCTCGTCTGTCCAAAGGACATCGTTCCAAAAGTCTTGCGGTTTGCTCAGATGCAACTTTGCAAATCTAAACCGCACTATCATGTTCTTTTAGAGAGAAGAGGCTTTCTCCTGGCAACATTTCCAAACAAGCCAGATTTGTTCAGTCTTTTTCTAATTGTACTGTGATGAAGTTTAACATTTAACATGCTGACTGAGGCCTACAGAGTCTGAGATGTAGCTCTTGGGTTTTTTGTAGTTTCTCTGAGCATTGCACAGTCTGACCTTGAGGTGAATTTTGCTGGGACACACACTCCTGGGAAGATTAGCAACTGTCTTGAATGTTTTCCACTTGTGAATAATCTCTCTCACTGTACAACAGTGGACTTCAAATTGTTTGGAAATGGCCTTATAACCCTTCCCAGATTGATGGGCAGCAGGACTTGCTTCTTTAAGATCATTACTAATGTCTTTCCTCTTCGGCGTTGTGTTAACACACACCTAAATGTTCAAGACCAGCAAACTGCCAAAGCCTCTGCTTTTATAGAGGTGGTCACACTTGCTGATGATCAGTTAATCAAGTGCAATTAATTAGCAGCACCTGGCTGCTACTTACCTTCTGAATTCCTATGGAAGCAGTAAGGGTGTACTTAGTTTTTCACACACTGCTTCTGTATTTTGGCTTAGTTTTTGTTAAATAAAAATTTACACCGTGTAATGTGTCATGTGTTGTTATTCATCTGAGGTTGCATTTACCAAATTTTAAGACCTACTAATGACCAGATAATCGTTTATTATGTTCTGATATGTAAAAATGTTAGAATTGAAAGAAAGTGTACTTTCTTTTTCACGTGACTGTAAGCCTAAGCCTTGTAAATATAGTTCTAACTCAGCAATAGAAAAATTAACAGAGCATTGCATGAATGATCCTCCATTTTTATCACACCCCAGCTCAAACATGTGAAAAAGGAAGAGTTCTTAAATAGTGGTTTAATTAAATATATGAAAATTTAATAGAATATCATGAATGGTCATGGATGTAAAACACAAAATTAATAACAAAAGAAAAAGCAGGCCAGGTGAAGTGATTAAGAGGGTCCTGCAGGTCTGATTTATATTCCTGAATCCAGCCTGCTCAGGTATACTGCACTGCCCACTATGGAAGTCTTTCCACCTGTGACAGAAGACACACAGGTGACATGTACACATCCTGGCGGGAGCAGGACACTGGAAATAAGTGGTCCTTTTGCATTCAAAAGCGGCAGCACTTAAGATAATTAACTGTATGATTGAATATTTTTTTGCCGTTCTGTGTGTGCGTGTCAATCTGTAATATCTGCACATCCCTTTAATGTTGTGCCACATTGCACATTTAATTAAAAATAAATAAATAAGATGTCATGAACACTGTTATGCTCATCTGTCATAAAATACAGCGGTAGGCTATAACAAAACAATGGACTGATGATGCAGCTGTGCCACATGTCATATTCATTTGACATTGCTTTAAAATGAGGCTCCGAAGCAAGGATGCCTCATTTTTTGACATGTCTCCTTCCACAAATCCTCACAATTCTTCTTTTCCTGATTCATTTTTATTTCAGGTGGGAGAGACTATGACACAAGGAGCGGTGCTGAGGAAAGGATGGATAGAGAATTTAACCTTCTGATTTCATGAAGAAGTCAGCTAGATAGCAGCAATCCTCAGAAACACAAATAATTAATTACAGTTTTATTGAAAAGAACAATGTGCAGCCACTTGTATACTAGTGAAAATGGAGATTTAGAGAAACGTAGGAGGTATAGGCAAGTCAAATGAAAAAAGCTGTACTTGTATATGTTTTATGAAAACTGTAAGATCAAACGTATGTGGTTTAAACTTAAAAATATGAGTGAAAGCTGCCTTATACTTTTTTTTTAACAGACAAAGTAGAATTTATCCTGATTAAATATACAATGTCGTATACACTTTAGGTTTTGGTTTGGTTGATTTTTATTCGAATCTATTAAACTGGTGTTTGAACAGAGGTAGATGTTGAACACAGGGCCACCAGAGAAGCAAAAGTAAACAAGTGTGAGACATATCATGCAATATTGTTTGAAAAATATGACTGAATATGGCGTTACATGACAAAAATTTCTTGACAAATAAATGTACACTTACCAGACATTTTACTAGGTACACCCTGCTAGTACTATTGGACCTTCTGTTGCTTTCAGAACTGCCTTAATTCTTCATGGCATAGATTCAAAAAGCTGCTGGAAACATTCTTCCGAGATTTTGGTCCATGTCGACATGACAGCATCACACATTTGCTGCAGATTTGTCAGCTGTACATCCATGATGTGAATCTTTCAGTCCACCACATCCCAGAAGTGCTCTATTGGATTGAGATCTGGTGACTGTGGAGGCCATTTGAGTACAGTGAACTCATTGTCATGTTCAAGACACCAGTTTTAGATTACTTGAGTTTTGTGACAAAGCGTGTTACCCTGATGGAAGCAGCCATCAGAAGATGGTACACTGTTATCATTAAGGGATGGACATGGTCAGCAACAATACTCAGGTAGGCTGCGGTGTTTAAACAATGTTCAGATGGTACTAAGGGGCCCAAAGTATGCCAAGAAAATATCCCCCTGACCATTACACCACCAGCAGCCTGAACAGCTGATACAAGGTAGGTTGAATCCATGCTGTCATGTTGTTTACGCCAAATTCTGACCCTACCTCTGAATGTTGCAACAGAAATCGAGAGTCATCAGGCAACATTTTTCCAATCTTCTGTTGTCCAATTTTGGTGAGCCCATGTGAATTTTAGCCTCAGTTTCCTGTTCTTAGCTGACAGGAGTGGCACCCGGTGTGGTCTTCTGCTGTAGTCAACAGCAGAAGACCACATGTTGAAGCTGTGGTTCAACATATTGTGCATTCAGAGATGCTCTTCTGCAAAAGTTGGTTGTAACAAGTGGTTACTTGAGTTACTGTTGCCTTCCTATCAGCTCGAACCAGTATGGTCATTCTCCTCTGACTTCTGACATCAACAAGGCATTTACACCCCTTTTTTGGACCATTCTCTGTAAACCCTAGAGATGGTTGTGTGGAAAAATCCCAGTAGATCAGCAGTTTCTGAAATACTCAGACCAGCCTGTCTGGCACCACTTAAATCATCTTTCTTTCCCATTCTGATGCTCGGTTTCAACTTCAGCAGACCGCCTTGACCATGTCTACATACCTAAATACACTGAGTTGGCATGTGATTGGCTGATTAAATATTTGCAATAAGGAGCAGTTGAACAGGTGTACCTAATGAAGTGTCCAGTGAGTGTATAAATCTATTTCAGCAAAATAGTCGGTTGTGTAAACCTTTGTCTGATTTATTTTTTAATTTGTAAGTTCATTAAACTGTTGGTAGTTATTTCAGCTCACAAGAGGTGAGCTTACAATGCCACTGTTGCAGCTATGGCCTTCAAGTTTGAATTTACAGCAGCAGGGACTGAATTCAGTACAATCCATCATCATAGCACTGTTTTCATTATTATGACAAGAAACAACCATGGCTTAATTAAACATGCATGAAGACAAACAGCACGTTCAAAAGTAAACTACCCCCTGGTTAGCTCAGAGTGCTCAACTAGCCATTAGCTAATAAATGATGATTTGTATAGGACCTGATGAGGAAGAAGGCCTGTTTTAAGGTAAGACAGCTAAAGTGTTGCTACATGTTTGTGGCTGTTCAGTTGTGCAAACCCTGCTGAGCACCAGTGTTCTGTGTTGGATGCATTAATCTGTTATGTTTCTCATCTAACTGATTATTAATACTGATTAAATTCAGTACCTACATGAGCTTTCATGCTGATGTTACAAATGTGAGTGCACCTGTGCCATGGGATACATTGTTTTTAATCACTTAATTCATTTGTTTAATAAGCCCCCTTTCATACACTACATGTGTGAAAGGGGGCTTCTCTGCTCCTTTGCCTTGTCTATTGATGTTTTGGGTCTCAGACTTAATTTCATCCCAACTATAAAGCTGAGTGTATGTAGTGTGTGTTGGCATTATCGCTGCCATACCTCTCCTTTCTTATTCAACATGTCTCATGTTAGCCTTGCTAGGAAGAAAAAATGTTAGTGCTGCACTCAAATTCACCACTGGTGTGAGCCAAGCTGCTTTATTTTTGAATACATAAAATGTCCATTTATAAGCTGTACAAGCACACTGTGGTAATTTTTTACCCCCAAGCTGTGTGAAGATCCTTGGTTGTTTGTAAAATGAAAACTCTGCTTTACTAGAGACTAAAAAGTCTGGGTGTTTTGATCGCCAGTGCTTTGATTGTTTTGTTTTTGCAGTTTCATGTGACTGACAGTAAAGACCAAAAATCCACCACTTTGTTAAAGTTCAAGGTTCAAACACATTCATGCAGGGAGCAGGGGGGGAAAAAAATCACATCCAAAATGCTGGCGAGAGTCCATACACAAAAAGATAAAACTAGAGTAGAAACAAAAGGAAAACCCTGACACTATCAATGAATAGCTAGGAGAAAACTCAAAATAGGAATGTAGCTGGGTGTCTGTGGTATAAAATCACCACCTACTGACCGATCAGTTCTCCGGAAAATAGCGTCACCATTTCTGGAGGATCACTTGGACCTCAGTGAGCGGTAAGAAACATGGATTCATAGACACGACTCTATTCTATTTCCTCTTGGCTGTTATTTTACAACAATGTTGTTTTTTATAAGCATTAATATAAGATCCTAAATCAGGGCACCTATTAATGCTTGTAGACCTTATATCAAGTTTGTATGTAGTCTAAGCCTACGTTTGAATTCTGTTTTTATATTTAATCTTTACTCTCAGACTGTTCAAGACCACCAGGGCTGCAGCTGAAAGAATAAAAACTACAACTGTCTTACCCAGATCTAATTATTAAATATTATTTTAATAGAGTAACAGTTGTACTCCATCAGATTGTCCCGTGTCTTAATGTCAGAGCACTGATACTCTGTTAACTTGCACAGTCAGCATTTTTGTCGCTTTCCTTCCATTTTTTATTCATATAATAGGTCGTTTCCAGTCTTATGGAGCAAAGCACTTAAAGCACACACATATTCATACAGTGCTTTTAATACTAAACTACTGTGGAGTGCTTTTCCTGTTACAAACACTCATACTGCTGCTTTGTCTGCAGCAGCTGTGTTGGTTTCACTCTGTATTATGTGTTTAACCTCCTCATATTTCTTCTAAGAAAACGAATGGATGGATCTGCTGCCAGTAGACCCGACCGTGTTTCCGATTGGTCATATATTGCCAGGACCAGCCCTTTCATGTGAACACACTCTTAGCTAGAATGATGAACCGTGGGTTGACATATCGAGGTGATAACCAGCTGCACGTCAACACTTAGCCTGATTGCCAGTGTTGGGGTAAGTGAAGCCAGATAACAGAAAGATATCCTGGGTATGTTGAACTTGCTTCGTAGTACAGTGTCCTGGGTATATGTGCTGAGGTGAGTAATTAGCTGACTGGGAACAGGTGTGACAAATTCAACACAGGTGAACCTGACAAGGGCAACGCGCACAATCTCAAAAGAGGGAAAACCAACAAAGAGAGGACGTAAAACTGACAGGAATGCACAATAACCAGTGATTTCAAAATAAGACAGGAAATAACTTGAAGCCTAAATATAACAATTAAAAAAAAAAAAAAACTGCCTCAACTTTATAGACAAGTGATACAAAATCAAATACTTCAATGGTACAAGGTACAAGTGCATTTTTCTGAAACTCTTTTAAACATCCTGTTTTGTTTCATCATCGTTCTTTTGTGTAGTTTAGAGACAAACCTGATTGAGTCTGAAATGAGTAAGACACAATCCACGGCCTGTCATACACCAAAGTAAGAAGGTAAGGACAAAGACTAGCTGTTTTTTTGTTTGTTTGTTTAATAGTCAATTTAATAACAGAAAAGATTCTTTTTCCTCTGTTTGAAATAGAAATTTCTGTTTTCTTACACTGAAAAAATGGGACATTTTCTGTGAATTCACGGATAATTTCTGTGTTTTAACCACAGGATAAAGTCCTTTATTTCCTTTACAGTGTAAGCCCAGTGAGCCATGCTGACAGGTTTCTTTGATTTACTACAGCAGCATTTCTTTATAATGTGGAAAAACTGAGACGTCATTGTTAGAGCATTGTTAGAGCAGGAGTTTGACAGACGGATCGGTGCGGCGGCTGCAGTGATGCAGATGCTATTCCAGTCTGTCGTGGTGAAGAGAGAGGTGAGCGTGAAAGCGAAGCTGTCAATTTACACCTGAATTATGCTTCTGATGTGAATCTATGTAGAGCCTATGATGTAGCCCATGCAAGTTGCTGACGTCGTTGACAGCATTTATACCTGCTCGGGCTGCGTGAACGGCAACACCTCCATGGAGGTACAAGTCAGGTTAAGGTGTAGGTTACGACATACCTACAACGTAGTCTTAGCACAGAAATATGAATCCACTGTTACTAGTCAGTCTATGTTCCTACCCTCATCTATGATCATGAGCTCTGTGTAGTGACTGAAAGAACGAGATTGTGGATACAAGCGGCAGAAATTAGTTTCCTCTAAAGGGTGGCTGCGCTCTCCCTTAGGGATAGGGTGCGGAGCTCGGTCATTCTGGAGGGGCTCAGAGTAGAGCCACTACTCCTCCATATCGAAAGGAGGCAGCTGAGGTGGTTCGGGCATCTGACCAGATGCACCGGGGAAATTATATCTCTCGGCTGGCTTGGGAACGCCTCGGTGTCCTGCCAGAAAGGAGCTCTAGGTGTCTTAGACTGCTGCTCCAGCAGAAGATGGATGGATGGATGAATGGATGGATAATATTGTTAAAACTGCACTTCTTTTTCTTAAGACATCTGAATGTGTAGTTAAACATCTTTGCACTGAAAGTAAGGGGAACAATTTGGAGGTGTTTTTTTTTTTTTAAATAGGTTACTAGGAAATAGATGAAAGTGGGCTTATGATTTTAACACCCCTGGGCTAATCCGTTGATAATATCTGATCCCTTATGTACAGTTACAGTACACTGTAGTCCTAAGCAATATTTGAACCAATGCTAATGCCAACCAAATTTAAAACACACAAGAACAAACAAGCCAGCTGCGTCTCTTTTGCACCTGTTAACCTGCACGAGCACCCCATGAAAACTGCTGAAAAACTGGCCTTTAACTGAACCCAACCCTGCTGCAGGCTTGCTGCATATTTTTTTAACCAGACTCACTATAAAAGTTTATTCTAAAAAATTCAAAGGGACACTTAACGGACAGTGATGAAGATCCTGCACTGGTGGAATATGGAGCCACATGACAAATAGTGAACTGTAAGTACTGGGACACACAGGAGGATTTAACAGTCATCAAGAGGCTAGAAAATGATGCAGAGTGGAGATAAGATAGAAGAAGAAGAAGGATGTGAGAGAAAATGTATGGAGATCTGGGAGCTGCTGAATGAGTTCAGTTTAATTGTAATTCTGCTCTGTTTGCGTGTGCACACTATCATGAACACTTCATCACCCGCACCAATACCTCCAATAAGTGTGTGTGTTCGCGTACACACAAACATGCAAACACACACACACACACAAATATGCACTCACGTTGACACACACAGCTACACAATCCTTGCTGAAGACAAACATTCACATGCACGTGCAAGCTGTGCACATGTACAGCAACACACAGTTATACAGTCCTCATAAACTACACACAGACACACACACAGAGTCACACAAACACACACAAGTGCACGCACATTCCCTCCTACGCAGGCGTACTCACACACACAGCCGCACACACACATTCCCTCTTTCCTTTCACACAAACACACACATGTACACATCTCCCTCATACACCCTTCCCCCACTCTTTCTGTCACACACACGTACACACAGACACAGACGCACGTACATCTCCTCACTCACTCACTCACTCACTCACTCACTCACTCACATAAACACACACACAGAGAGACTCTGTCTCTCTTTCCTGCCCTCTCCCCTTCTCTTTTTTCATCTCACTGTCTCTCTCAGACACACATACACCCAAATGCACACGGATGTGCAAGTACACACAGACACATGCACACAAGCACACACACACAC
>VUQI01013607.1:12508-24249 GCA_015106735.1 Paratilapia polleni
GGGGGCAATGAAAAAAAAAAAAAAAAAAAAAGCAGGAGGTGGAGCTGGAGGTGGCAGGGTTGGGACAGAATTAGAAATGACTATATCAGAGGGACAGCTCAGGTTGAGCAGCCAAAGTTAGAGAGGCAAGGTTGAGATGGTTTGTACATGTGCAGAGGAGGTGGACAGTGGATATATTGGGCTACAAAGGATGCAGTGAGAAAAGACATGCAGAGGTTTGGTGTGACAGAAGAGGATGTTATATAGGGTGAAATGCAGTTGATCTGCTGCAGTGAAAAAAGACCAAGAGAAGAAGATCTGTCTTTGCAATTTGCTAACCAATTTAGCAAATGCTAGCTGATAACGTAACACCTCATTTTCTCACCCTAGTATGGTCACTTCTTACTCCAAAAAAACAGCAACGTCCAACAAACATCCAAAAAATGGGAGTTTACAAACCATGTGGGTGATATCATGGTGGCTACATCCATCATTTACATACAGTCTATGTTCCATTAAAATGCATTCTTTATCTCAAACACATGTAAAGAGCTGATCATTTCTGAATGTCTTTTTCATTTTAATGGCTAACTGGATTTCTGTGTTACACCAAGCTGTTTTCATACATAGCCTTGTAATTTGTAACTTCTGAGACCAAATCTTAAAATCCTGCAGCTTGAATAAAAACAAAGACATAATGAGAATTCTTTGACAACTGTCAAAGTGTGTATTTTATTGCTTTAAAATTTAACAACATACAAGATAAAACAATTCATTTAGGATAACACAAAAACAACATTGTATTGCATATTAGAATAACCCTTTTATCATAAAATGGGCCATAGACAATATGTTTCACTGTTTTTCTCAAACCTCAGTTATAAAGTTAGCTATAAAATAGTTGAGTTATAAAACATATAATTTCACTTAATCTATCACAAAAACGAGCATTGTGGTTATTAGGGTCATGCAGTCATTTCCAGCTGCCCATTCAAACAAATTTCCCTTTATTCCCTTAATATTTTTAGAAAGACAATTTCCGCCCTGTAGAGGGGCATCACATATATTATGCAGGATGCCACAGAATAGTACATTGCCTTTCATCTTTTATCTTTGCAATTTGATTACTCGCCTTATTCTTCCTCCAGGAAATCAGACTTTTCACCTTTTGTTCATTGATGAAAGTGTGACTAAATATATTTATGTTTTTTTCCCACAAAGGCAGCAAAACCTTGTTGTTCACTTGATGTACCATCTGTTCTGACTGTGTGCCCAGGGGCCTACTGCAAATACAGGATTTAAGATGGAGATTATTCAAGATGGTCAAGCTGATGATGTAATTCAGTAAAGGAATCTAACACTCAGGGCTCACCAGTGCAAGCTTCACACTCTATTCACACCACACACTATTGTGCCACAGGAACTGTCAGCTCTTTGAGAGCTCTCACATCATTTAAAATACACCAGCTGTTGACAGTGTAAACTATAAATGAATATACATATCTCACACTTTTTTTGAGGTGTAAACACTGAAATTAAAACGAGGTACACAAAAGCTTAATCCTGAACATTCTTTAACTCACCACAGCCCATCATTTCCATTTTTCAGGGACTCACATTTAACACACACATTTTATAAGAATAATTACACGGCCAGTATCTGTAGGAATTATGTCAATACTACACAACTGCTTTAACTAAAGTGTTTGTGAGATAGCCACATGCCTTCCTTCTGTACCTATCTCACACTAGCTGCCTCTGAAAATTTATCCCAAAATATCAGATTTTCTTGCACACTATTAAACCACAAGGTATGTGACTAGGGCCAGGTGTGCCACAGCACAATGCCTGTAAGGAGAAACCAACTGAGCACTTTTCACATCTCTGTCACATCTCTCCTTTGGCTTCAAAGGTTAAGATGACCATGAACTAAGACAACCCCTCTCTCATTTCTGTTTAAAGCAAAGATAACAAGGTTTCAGAAAGGAAGATTTTTTGGAAAATGTTCTGAATTGAGTGTAGATTTTTGTTTCTCTGCCTACTACAAACTTTGTCTCAGTCCTTACTGGGATTACAGGGTCCTGCTACTTAACACTAAGGTCAGAAGGAGCTATGCAATGTAACTCCTACCCTGTCATGAAAAGCACAGAAAACTGTGGACTCAAAAACGCGGGACGCAAACAACAAAGAATAGGTTGAAGGGACAAAGAATTTGTTGCATGTAGACTGAGTGAGGTGACCTGAAGTGGTGGTGGAGAGTGAGCAGGCATTTAGAGTTTCCCAGGGAGCGGATTCCAAGGCAAACGGGGACTGGTTTCCAGGTGAGTTGACTCGGAGGGACAGGTCTGGCTGACGCTCAAGAGAGATTCAGAACACAGGGAGAGCCAGAGCACGAAACCTTCTGAATGTGCTACCACTATTACTGCTGCGCTCCAGTGGAGAGTGGGTGGATGAGCCGGTCTTTAAAAACAGCAGGCGAGTGATTAGATGACGAGGAGCAGACGTGTCATTCAGCAATGCACCGGAACTGGTAGGACCCTGAGAGGACCTATCCAGTCACACAAAAAGACATTTGCACAACAGATAGGAAGGAAGGAAGGAAGGAAGAAAGGAAGGAAGGGTGAGATGCAAACAGGGACCATGATACCTGCAATATTATTCCATATTTTGTTTGCAAAACTCTTAAAAAATGATTGATTACAGAATATTTTCTATTTGATTGTTTGTGTCATTTTATAGACATATCACCTAATATCATCTAATTTTGGTTGGATCAAGGCAAATACAGGCCTGTATGAGTTCTCTCTTGCTCTACACATAACCAGCCTCGTACTGTACTTGGCGAAGTATCACTGAGTATCTGTAAGATCAGCGTGAGCTGTGAGTCATCAGGATTGACACTGGCTATCGGCCAAGGATTGCGCGTCCTTGTTTCTCACACTAGCGATGACGCATACAGCTTTGTGTGTACCGCTGATAGAAAAAGTCAAAGATAGCTAAGCGCGTACATGCCTACAGGGGAACAGCTGACTGACTTGGTCCTGATTCTCAGACGGGAGCTGCAGCCTCCGTGGTAGATGTGCCAGTCTGACAGGCAGGAATACGAATATAGACAGATGAAGTTTTACAGAAAGGAAGTTGTGACAGTTATTCGTATTTTTGTGTCTGTGCTTTAAGGTAGAATTGCACTTTATGATTTTTTTTTCTTAAAATGGAATGAACTGGAACAGTGCTATATCTTTTATGACGGATGTCCCAGAATCTGACATGGCAGCGTGTCACGCACACAAACACACACATTCCTCTCTGCTGCTAAGGTGATGTGACACTTGTAAACATTTCAAACCAAAGCCTTCATTCTGTCACTCTGCTTATTGCACGGAAAATGTGCTCAGAAAGTAAACGGTTGTTTGGCAGAGCTAAATATAAGCAGCTGTTGTTGTGACGTTGATGCTGGTGTCATTCATGGGAAGTGGTGGTGTTCTGATGCACCTACGGGCAATAAAGACGACTACATGGTCATAGCTCAACAAAAAGAAAATAAAATGTGACAGCCTTTGTATTTAGAGAAAAGAGAGCCATATGTTTAATAGATTAATTCATGTATTTGTGGATTAATAATAGATGAGTACTAGTATATGAAAGGGGTCATCCATGAAGCCACAGAGAATTAATACTCATTTGTAGTTCCCCCTCAGGTCTAGGCAGCCTTATAGACTCGTGCAGATATTTTCAGCAAAAGAAATAAAAGTCCAGAGAGGCTAGATGCCTAACATCAAACAACTATGTCAGTAAAATATTAAAAATTACATGAAAGACTATAAGAAAATAAAAATGCAGCAACAGAAAACAGAAGATGGTTTATTAACTGTATTAACTGAGATTTTCAGCATAATACCCCACAGCATCCAAGCCCAAAGATGCAGCATCAGGTTAGGAGTGGGACCCAGAGCATGCTCGGTGCTTTTGTTAAACATTCACAGGATTGGGCGTTCATTCATGAACTTTCGTGAATTCATTGTGGGTGAAACTGTTAATGTGGAAATCTGCTGCAATGTCCCAAGGTGGCTGAGGGAGAACATTCAGCTCAAACCACCATCAGTGTGGCGCGTGTGTTTGTGCCATGGCGTGCACATTGGAAACACGGGTTATTTTTGACCAAACCAACAAAATCAAAACCAGTAGCTCAGTTCACGAGATTTGGCTCCTTGCAACTTTGTCCTCTCACACAAAATCAAATCCAATTTAAAAGGTTGCCATTTGGGCACATTGAAGCGGCTCAGAAGACTCACAAGTGCACAGATGATTTCCACAGAGCGATGTACAAATAGCAGCCACGCAGGCAGTGCTGCAGCCCAACAAGGCTACCTTGAGAGCGAAATCAGCCAAACTGTAATCAGGTATCAGTCCTGGATTGCTAATCTAATATTTATTTGATTTTTATAACAGGTTAGGACTCTGTACATTTGCTTCTACTAAAAACTGCTGATGGTGTATTTCAAATGCATGCATACTTCCCATTTTAAAAAAAAGGACTCGGACGACCATTCAGCAAGCATTACTTAAACAGGGTGAAATAGTGCATTCGCTGCTACCTTCGGCTGCAGAGTTGTTGCACTAATTGTTGGCAGCTAGACACTGTAACTGGCATTGAACATAAAGAAAATTGTCCATATTAATATAGATGTGAAGGACACACTTAAACAGTGCAGCTTCGCAACAGGCGGTTTGTGCTAGGCATTGTCTTTGCACATGGTGGAACACTTCAGTGTTGTTTCAGCTTGTCGTGCACTTCTTAACTTTTGTAACCTGGTGCATGCAGTGTGGTGCAGTGATTGCTTTCTGAGCAGCAGCACCCTTCCTATAGGAGGGAACTGCAATGAGCTAAGCATGCCTCAAGCATAAATGGCTATGGTGCTGTGCTAATGTCACAGTTAAAGCAAGCAGTGAACGATGTGTTGACCATAACTGCGGCTGAACTCAAAGGAACAAAATGTACACAAAAATACTTGTAAGAAGGATCATTTTCTTTTTGTTGATATTAAGATAAATAGAATATCACCAGACTTATTCTTAAGCAACATTATACGCACGCCTGTTTGTGAGCGGATGGTGTTTATTGTCATGCTTATAGTCCAGTATTAAACAGAAGGTTCTCTTGACTCCTTTTTTTGTCCCACTGGCTCTGAACTAGCAGCTCACATAGGCAGGTAGTCGAATGATTGAAGACCCAACCTGCCGTTTACTCCTCCCAGACTCTGCATTTCACCTGCTGCAGGGCAAGGCTATCACCTTTAATACACTTCCTTCCCTCCAGATGATAATCTGACTTCCTGCCTTTTTGTCAATGTCAATTTAATGGCCCTCATCCCATTCGTCAGACTCACTTCCTCCCATGTACGACTCCTCTGAGTACAGCGTCCGCCAACAGTTTCTCCCTGCGTGCCCTCGTATCTGGCATCTCCCTGAGAAAGAGCCCACTGAGTTTATTCATGTTTCACTGCAGGGAGGTGCTCTTCAAGTATTTCCTTCATACTTCAGGGGTAAGTGCTCTGTTTCATGACGCACTGATGATGGCATCTGAGTCCTGAATTAATCTCTTTCTAACAGGACTCCAAGGACAGCTGAGCACATTGACCTCAAGATACAAGTTCTTCTGGCCACCAAACAGAACTTGTGAGGCAAAGACAAACATAATTGTCTCAACCAAGCAAGAACAATATTAATTCTTAAATACAACTGGATCAATGTATATCCTCCTCGCTGTGTCTTTGTTAGTTTATTGCATTTTGTGTGACTCTTTCAGAGGGCATCAATCAATAAATTGAATTGAGCCCAAGGTGAATTCACATATTTCATGCAAGCTCTGCTTCTAATTAGGTGATTAATTGAGCTTTGTTCTATTGAATTATAGGACATGACAGGGCTTCCATTTAATTAACCCAGCCGTGCTGTTAATATAGTAACGCAGTTCAAGAATGGGGGACGTTAGATAGGACACGCGCTGTTGTTTTACACATAGCTAGAGCCATTTGTGCACCTATTCAGAGCAGGGCGAGTCTTAAAATCTGCACAACTAGTTTTATTATTAATTACACATTTCTACATGTTTCTATAGTGAATGCAAAGCATCTTTATGTAATAATACCCAAGGGAGCCTTTTAGGTCTGAAAATAAACGCTATGCATTCACATACAATGCGAATGTGATGCATGTAGTCAACATCCCACCAGATCACATGGAAGCAAAGATGCGACTCCAGCACATTGTTCAGCTAAATTGCCAGAGTGCTCCTCTAAAAATAGGGCGCACAGCTGAGAGCTCTGGGGGATGTGTCACATGGCAGGAAAAAAATAAATAAATAAAATAAAAATATGGGCTTTCACTGAAAAGCTGGTGAAAAAAAACAGATTCTTCTAAAGAAGAGGGATGATGTAAACAGTAAGCTAAACAGAGAAACAAATTTTCAAAATGTGGAGGGAAAAAAATAACATTTGGGGGGACTGCTCTAAAAATCCCCACTTGCCCTTCATATGCTGGGTTTAAAAGGATGGAGGCATCCCACTGTGTTGCCTGGGGGCGTTGCAGGTTCAACGTAATTTAAGTTTTCAATTTCCTGCCAAAAATGAGATTCTACAAAGCCACAAGAGAGCACAGAGCAGGAGTGATCCTTTTCTCTCTCTGAGTCAATGTGAATCAAAGGAATGCTTAATGACGACTTCAAGGGCGGAGCGGGGCTCCACACTGCAACTAATTTAATAATCACTGTTGATTTCTGAAAGGAGTGGGGGGCTTTCTAAGAAACAGACTATCCTAGGATGGGATGTGCCCTATAAACAACGCATAGACTAGGGAAGCACTTTGAACATCAATGTGGAAAAACAAACATAAATGGCAACAGTGTTCCTAAGGCTGCATAAAGACACAGCCAGGACAAAATGACAGTGGAGTAGCAGACTGAGGATGAAGGGATCCTCATGCATCAGTCAACTCAAAGCTTAAACCAGTGCCTCCAGAGACAGGACAACAGAGTCTGAAAGACTCTGATGAAGACATGCTTTATGTTGAAACTTTAGCTGTTGCACCTGATTAAAAATGTCTTATTAGAGCAGTGTGCGGCAGAGCTCCTCTTTAGTCGAGAGAAGTCTCAGACCTGAAGACACAAAAGCCAGACAAAAGTTCAAATTTTATTTTAAGTGGTATTTATCTACAAGAGGCATATTTAACTACGGGCTGTGCATGGCTGGCTCAAGTGGCTAGTGTGTCTTGGTTTTACATTTCAGCTCTGTCACGTTGTAATTTTTGGTTCGTTTTCATTCTTGCATTACTTCACATGTTTGTTTAGCTTCCTTCCAGTTTTTTGCTAAACCTGTTCCAAATCACGTAATCACCCTGCCCAAAATATATAATCCAATGCTTCCCTCTGTCACTTGCCAAGTAGTCTTTGAACATTGTGTAGTTAAACTTTCCAGCAAATTATTAAATTGCGTGTGTTCCCAGTGTATGACTTTTTGGACTTTGCCCTTCAAAATTTGAAAGTATATCACTGTATATACTGTCTACCTATCTACCTTTTCTCCTGTTCGTTTCCAGCTTCCTCTGCAGCTTTTTTGTTATTCTCTCTGTCTTCAGTGGGGCTTTGTTAGTGTTTTTCACAGCCTGTTTGTTCTCTCTTTGTTGTTTGGAGATGTGTTCCTTTTTTTTTTTTGTCTCTGTACTCGTTTTTAGTGATTTATTCATAGACGGAGCTCACTTGTATAAAAAAAAAGAAAAGAGCACAGTCTCAGAAGAATCAGCGCATGAAGACAAAAGGATGGATAAACAAAAACATCTCTTGGATGTGATGCAACATTGTGACACAGCACAGCAGATTTACTTATTTGGGTTTAGATTGTTAACTGCAATACCTGTGTAATACTGAAAAGCAATTAATAAAAGGCGCTGACAGCAAACTTTGCAGTTGTGGAATTTGGTTCTGATTTAATCCACCTGGTGTGGCAGAGGTTTCGCTCTCCTTCCTTGAATTGCACAAACACTAAAGAAGTGAAGGATACTTCAAAACAGGTGGAGTTTCTTTCTTGTCAAAGACAGATGTATTTATTTAACAAGTTCAACATATATGTCAAATGTTGTGTTTTTCTTTGCATATTCTTGCATGATTTTCTTTGTATTGGCTCACCCTCCTACCCCTGCTTTAGTGTGCCATATTATTGTTCTTGGCTGATTCCCATCTCCTGGAAAGCAAAGTGGTGTTAATACTGAGAGAAATGACCAGAAGGCCTAACTAAGATCCCTTGCACAGCACTCTTCTGTTTGGTGTTGTGCCAACAACTGGCCCACTGTGATACCCAACATCAAGGCCAGACATTTCACTGTGAGAGAGGGGGGTGGGGGTGAGGGAAAGAGGGGTGTGTGTGTGGGGGGGGGGATATAGAGCAGAGATTCCCTGCATCCTCTGGAGGGTTGAGTGTGTGTGTGTGTGGTGAGTACAGCACAAGATAAAGGCAAAGCTCACTGTGAGACCTGATGTGCATCAGTAGTCAGTCTTTCCGTGCTGAAGACTTTATCAAAAGAGACGATTTTCCAAGTTTTTTTCCCCTTTTTTTGCAGTCCAGTATTTTCTGAGTACTACAGAAAATGTCTGTATATGTAGCATATTTGTTGCTCACAGGCGCATGTATGTTGATTTCTATTCATTCATTCAATTCATTTTTTCACCTCAAAATTCTACACATAATGACAAAGTGAAAAGGGTTTGCTTGAAATTCTTGCAAATTTATTTAAAACAAAAAAAAACAAAAACAAAAATATAACATGTACATAAGTGTTCACAGCCTTTTCTCAGTACTTTGTGGAAGCATCTTTGGGAGCAATTACAGCTTCAAGTCTTTTTTGTAGTATGATGCAACAAGCTCGGCACACCTATTTTTGGGCAGTTTCTCCCATTCTTCTTTGCAGAACCTCTCAAGCTCCATCAGGTTGGATGGGGAACGTCGGTGCACAGCCATTTTCAGATCTCTCCAGAGATGTTCAATCGGGTTCAAGTCTGGGTTCTGGCTGGGCCACTCAAGGATAATCACAGAGTGGTCCCGAAGCCACTCCTTTGTTATTTTCGCTGTGTGCTTAGGGTCATTGTCCTGTTGGAAGATGAAACCTTCGCCCCAGTCTGAGGTCCAGAGCGCTCTGGATCAGGTTATCATCAAGGATGTCTCTGTACATTGCTGCATTCATCCGTCCCTCGACCCTGACTAGTCTCCCAGTTCCTGCTGTCGAAAAACATCCCCACAGCATGATGCTACCACCACCATGCTTCACTGCAGCGATGGTATTGGCCAGGTGATGAGCAGTGCCTGGTTTCTTCAAGCCAAAGAGTTCGATCTGTGTTTCATCAGACCAGAGAATTTTCTTTCTCATGGTCTGGGAGTCCTTCGGGATATACACAGTTAGATCCATATATTTATAACACTGACACAAAGAAAAAACAAAGAATTGACAGTCCCACTCCCACGATTCTGGTAAGGTAGAATTGTCTTTCACGTTTTTTTGTTTGTTTTGTTTTGTTTGTTTTGTTTTTTTCACGGTACATCATTCTGACACACTTTATTAGGGACACCCTGTTGGTAATGAGTTGGACCCCCTTTTGCCTTCAGAACTGCCTTAATTCTTTGTAGCACTGATTCAACAAGGTGCTGGAAACATTCATCAGATGATAGCATCACACAGTTGCTGCAGGTTTGTCAGCTGCTCATCCATGATGCAAATCTCCTGTTCTACCACATCCCAAAGGTGCTCCATTGGATTGAGTGAGTGCAGTGAACTCATTGTCATGTTCAAGAAACCAATTTGAGATGATTTGAGCTTTGTGACATGGTGTGTTATCCTGCTGGAAGCAGCCATCAGAAGATGGGTACACTGGTGATAAAGGGATGGACATGGTCAGCAACAATACTCAGGTAGGCTGTGGCATTTAAACGATGCTTAGTTGGTAGTGAGGGGCCCAAAGTGTGCCAAGAAAGTATCCCCCACACCTTTACACCACCAGAAGCAGCGTGAATGTTGATACAAGGCAGGCTTTCGTGTTGTTTAGGCCAATTTCTGACCCTACTATCTGAATCTCGCAGCAGAAATCGAGACTCATCAGACCAGTCAACGCTTTTTCAATCTTCTGTTATCCAATTTTGGTGAGCCTATGCGAACTGTAGCCTCAGTTTCCTGTTCTTTCCTGACAGGCGTGGCACCCGGTGTGGTCTTCTGCTGCTGTAGCCCATCTGCTTCAAGGTTTAACATGTTGTGCATTCAGAGATGCTCTTCTGCATACAACAGTTGTCTATCAGCTCGAAGCAGTCTGGCCATTCTTCTCTGACTTCTGGAATCAACTATGCATTTTTGCCCAGAGAACTGCTGCTCACAAGATATTTCCTCTTTTTCAGACCATTCTCTGCAAACCCTACAGATGGTTATGTGGGAAAATCACAGTAGATCACCAGTTTCTGAAAATGTGCCCATCTGGCACCTACATGCCTAAATGCATTGAGTTGCTGCCATGTGATTGGCTGATTAAATACTTGAACACATGTACCTAATAAAGTGGCCGGCGAGTGTATATAAATACACATACGCTACAGTACATTCGAATTACTCTCTAACCCACCTGACTTTGAACAAAAGGACATATTTGTGTTGCTAGCTAGCACAGAGAACAATGTGTCGAGACTTCTCAAGGACTCCTATCATCTGGGAGAGCTGTCAAACAAGTGGGCATCACTCTTTCCTCATTCTCCATATCACACCTCGAGCACACCTTTGCGTGGGCAATGGACTACAGCTGTGAGTCACTCAAAATAGTCCTCTGGCTTCCCAAGATCCTGTGCTGCTTCGTCTTGTCTGCCTCCAAGATATCTTCCTAGAGGCGTTGGCGTCAGCACGGCTAATTGAGCCGAGGATGCATCAGCAGAGAACGCTAACGTGGGCCAGACATGGACACTGTCCAGCCTCCAGGAGTAACAGAGGAAACAGGCATTTAGAAGTCCCTCTAGTCCAAGTATAATAATAAAAAAAAAAAAAGAAAAGCTTTAAAAGAATTGGTTTCTAAATAATACCTGGATGTGCTCAGTGCAGTGAGGTACTACTGTGAAGAGAAGATGTGCACATGAGCTTTAATGCATATTTTCTGTAAATCTGATCTCCCTAGGAGACTGTACTCCTCCACAAAAACAACCCCACAGATCTTTGGTGCATTTTTTTTTATTATTTTTTTTTTATTGGAATTTTTTTGCAAAGAAGCTGAAGTCACAGGGAGCCAAATGTGGACAAGTAGGGTGGTGAGCAAAAAGAATTGGCAATCATTAGACAACGGTAGGCTTATTATACTACATATGAAGTAGAGACTAACAGAAGAAGGAGCAGTGAAAATTATTTATGGCCCTGAAAGTTGGGCTCAAACTTAGCTAGAATAACCAGATTTTTGTTTCTGACTGAAACTGTATTTTTCTGCCAATGTAATCTTTGAAGTGGACATGAGTATTCATATGTAGAAACAATTAGATTGTGTTCTCTTCTTTCTGAAGCAGGTTGTGATTTGGGCCACAGCAGCCATTCATCTGGCTTTCAGCCTACAGCTTCCTGTGGAGCCCCACAAAAGTGGGCAGGTTTTTTTTTTACATTTATTTATTAATGTACTTACATTTTTTTTTTTTTTTTTTTTATTTTTTTATATTTTTTTTTAAAAAAATTTTTTTTGTTTTTAATTTTTTTTTTTAAAA
>VUQI01013607.1:25435-37954 GCA_015106735.1 Paratilapia polleni
TAACACGTTTTTTTCCCCCCCAAAAAAAAAAAAAAAAAAAAAAAAAAATCAAGCGCTCACAGAACTGCAAGGCACTTTGAATAAAAGTGCCCACCAAATGGCAGCATGCTATATCCACGCTGAAGAGCAGTCAGTGCATTGCATATTTACTCCCTGAAAATGTAATGTTTCCTTAATTGACTTGGTTTCACAGCTTGCCTCACAGCTCCAGCTCCAGATTGCCACCGCCTCCGTATGCTGCATTTGTGCATCTTAGCAATTGCAAGAGTTAACATGCATGAGATGAGTGTATATATGGGGCTGCTTCTTATAGTTTCCATGTATGCGTGTGTGTGTGTGTATGTGTGTGTGCGTGCTCATTTAAAATGCTGTTAGTGGTGCACGCTCGGACAGAGAGCTGATTTCACCTCAGAGGCAGCTCAGCCACTCAGAGAGAGGCCGAGAACAGGGATGAGCAGAAGGGGAGAGAAAGAGGTGGGGAGGAAGGCAGAGAGAGTGAAAAAGAGGAGTTTGACTCCCGGCAACAGATGCCCAATTAGCATATCCCCATAATTAGGATGATGTGGAAGGATGAAGATAAAGATGTAAGGGCACAGCTGTTGTTGTCCGTCTGAGGCAGCGTGGAACCGTCTGAATATTCATGTGACATTTTTATGATTTTTCAATTTCTTCCTGCACACGATGATGCTGCTCTGTTGCTTACCAATTACACAACCTTGGTGCTTATGTTCATTAAAGATGAAGGGAGGTCTTATTAGTACAAAATGAAAGTGGCCACCAGTGTTACGTTGCTGTAACAGTTGTGTACTGTGCAATAATCAAACACCAGAGAAGTCAATTTACCATAAAACAAGAAGATGATTAGCTTTTGTATCATCGCAAATATACTGTACCCTCTCTACAGCTGCATGTTTGCATTTTCTACAGTGTGAATTCCCCCTGCAGCAGTTTAATATGTGCAAATGTATGCAAATTTATACTGATGTGCCAGAGTTCAAAACATTTGGAATAATGCGGTTAAATGAAATTAGGCTCCACAACAGCAACCGACTTCTTTAGCAAACACAGAGGAGCAGAATGAAGAGTGAAAGGAGCCAACCACAAGCTCCAAATAGATGTCAGCTCAAGAGCAAAGAGCGGAGCAGTGCAGCACTCCCTCGTCCATCTTTGTCAGAAACTTCTGCTTCACTAACTCCATCCGACACTGCTATCAGGTTTTTTCTTTGTGCCCTCGTGACGCAGACGCAGAGGCCTGCTCCTTCAAGTTCAAGATCAATTATTCAGATGGCTATCCTATAAATACCAGTCTGTTAAAAGGGGAGATACCCATCAGAGGGTCTGGAGAGTGCTGTGTGTGCCAAAGAGACCGACTCTTTCATGTTGGAGGAAAAATTACAGTCTTTAATCTGTTGCAAGACATAATGTTTTTTTGAAAGCTTACATTTAAAATTCAGTGCATTTAAGTTATGAAATCTAAGGCTAAAACAGTAGAGGCATTCCTTGGTTATTTTTAGAAAGGCCATGGTGTATTCTTACAGTGAATTTTAAAGAAGACTGATGCAATGCAATGAGTTAAAGCTACTAAAAGCATGAAACTTCTTAACCTGTCTATAAGTATGCTAGTGAATCTGCTAGCTAAAAGCTAACAAAGGCATGTTGGCATGCTCATTGTGACAAGGCTAACTTCCTGTTAAACAGCTGTGGTTAATGTTTACTGTGCTCATTATCTCAGTTTAACGTGTTAGTATGCTAACATCTGCAGATCAACATAACACATAGGTCTCACAGGAATGTCTTTAGGTAATTTTGTCATAAACAGAAGTGGCAAAGTGGGGAAAAGTGTCCCTAATAACAGCCCTAAACAAAAATACAGTGAATCACCAAAGATATTACAATCCATCCTGAAGGGACCGTCAATATGTCTGTGTAGGTTCTCAGTCATCCAGGTCATGGTAGTCTTGAGAGCTTGAAGAGAAAGCAACTGGATTTCTTTAGGTTTGTAAAGATGTTTTGCCTCTCATCCAAATGGCTTTTCAGTTCCAAAATCCCTGGTGGTGAGTCCCAGGTATTTAACCCTTAGTGGGGGTAGTCCCCTTGGTGGTGGTCCCGAGGGTCGTTGACCTACTATTGATCATATGAGTCGTCACATGAGCCAAGGTGTGAAAAAAGGTGTGGGTCATCACCATCACCTGGGCCAAAGGGTAAAACCTCTGTAAAACCTCAGATGACCTCTGAGCTACTGAGGTCACCTGAGGCAAGGTGTGAGTGGGGGTTGAAACGCTTGGGGAGGGATCTCAAGACTGCATTGTAGGTAGCTGATAGCTGGTGTCGTAAGCCACCACCTCTGTTCAACAATGGTCATTCACAGTGGACGTAGATGGCCTCCTTTACTCCTCTCAAACCATCTGTCTTTTCAGTCCAAAATGTGAACATTGGCATCCTCGAAAGAGTGACCTTTCTCCTTTAAGTGCAGGCGTACAGCTGAGTCTTGTCCTGTTGAGGTGGCTCACCTATGTTGTGCCATGCATGTGGAGTGCATAGCACAGCATACCCTATGTTTTTTAGCTTGTGGTTGGGGTTTTTGTCCTTGGGATGAACCAGTTATTTGTCTGAGGGTGTTGCTGGGTCTGAAGTGAACAGGGATATTATGTTTCTCCGACAAACCTGCTACATAAGGGACAGCAATGTTGTTCCATTTTTCATTCTGTTTCTCCCTGGTCGGTGTCTGACATTGTCTGACTGTGCATCTTTGCTGATTTAATGGAGGCCCAGTTAGGGACCGTGAAATGTGTGTACTCAATGTCCTGGGAATCCTGCAGCTGGTTTTTGAGACATTTCATTACAGACTTCAAGAGGAACAATTAAAGGACACAAGTTATTAGTAACATTATTAATATTATTAATAAACTTTATTTATATAGCACCATGTTACCCCTGCAATATACCAGCAACCTGTCCAGGGTTGCTGCCTCTTGTCCTATGACAGCTGGGATAGGCTCCAGCCCAACTGCAACCCTGAATTAGATAAGTGGAAGAAAATGGATGGCTGGTTGGATATATAGCACTTTTAAAAACAGAGTTTACAATGTGCTTTGACAGACAGGCAAAAGCAGAATACTTAAAGGGTCGACTTAAACAGAGAGCCGAACACTAAAGTCACACAACAGATAAAAAAAAGCTGGAAGGTGGAAAATGATTAAGAACAAGACAAAAGCAGGCAGAAGAGATAACAAACAAGACAACCAAAAGATGACGTGTGAAAGACTTCACGTGTAATGGAATCACATAAAAAACAAGTCTAGCAAGTTTAGAAGTGATTAGAGGGAAGTCACTGATATTGTGAGCCTTATCTCCTCAGCTAGAAGATAAGGTGCATCATCTGAGAACAATGAATGTCTGTAGATAATTTTGTGCCATTCCATAATTTGTTGGCCAAATGAAAATACCTCCACTGGTTGAGCTTATGAGAGCCAAGAGATTTCATTCTCTGATCAAGTTAGATATTTGGAGGTTTAAACACAGACTATCCTCCCTGCTTTAGTCCTATTAAAATCAATGTTTTGATATTTTGCATATCAGTTTTAAAGAAATCCAATTTTACTTCACACATGGGCACCCATTTAGCATTTTTGGAATCTTTAAGAATTTATCTAGAATTGAGAGAGTTTAGAGAGTTTGGACTTTGCTAATATTCGCTGGTGATAATGGAGCTGTGGAGTGAGTGCACTAAAGAGAAGTGAGATATTAAAGGTTAAAAAAAAAAGAAAGAAAGAAAGTAGGGAAACAAATGCAGATGCCGTCATACGGAGCCTGAGAAGGTTACTGACAGGTATGAAAATGATGTGAGTCATTTTAAATGGCCTTCACGGTAACCTCAGTTTAGCTGAACGCCTACAGTATGTGAGATTTAAGTGAGGTGTTAGATTGTCCTCTCCTCCACCATCATCATCACATGATTAAATAAGGGAATATCTTGTGGGTGAATAAAGCTCCACTCACTACAATGAGAAGTGTTTACGCAGATCTACATCTGTAGAAGAAGAAGAAAGGATGGAAAGATTTAAATTGGAATCTTTTCCAAATGAAGGAGTAAATCTTGAAGAATCATTGCATGTTCTTTTTGGATTCTCTGCTATGCTTGATCGCTGCAAGCCCATTTCACAGAAGACACAGAGAGAAGGTGAAATGACGCTTCCTCTGCTGGTGAGGAAAGGAAAGACAGGAGCCTGAAGAGTCTCACACAAACATAAGCCTGCTCTGCACTTCTGCCCTTCACAGTGGAGTGCATGTCAGGTCGGCTGGTGTCAAAATAGAGAGATGACTTCTAATACCTTACTCGGTGACACCCAGACAGACCTGAGGAAGCATTTTTAAATTTAGTGGCACTCTGGAGACACTTGAATATTCACCGCCTGTTTGATATTATGTTTTGATGATGAGGTATGGATCTAATCAGTGAGTTTAGGGAACCTCAAAAAAAAAAAAAAATTGGTGCTGGAAAACCTCATGCGCCATCTGACAGCAGCTCCGGTTTAAAGCCAGAGTTCTGTCGACAGACTCATAAGTGGCGCATAATGATAATTAACACACCAATTAGACATCTGCTGTGTTTCCAAGGCTGTCTTGAGAGTAATGTGTTTACAATTAAGAGGAGAGTTCAAACGAGCTAAGAGGCGCGCATCATCCCTCTTAATGGCCAGCGTTCAACATGAGGACGGGCTCGGGTGAGACGGGTCGGCCGGTAGCCTGCGATTGTTGCATAAGTGGAGACTGGGGGAGCTTGTCATATCTGATTAAGTGGAGGGAGATGCAGGGGCCAGATGAGCTGGATGGAGCATCAAGCACCAGGAGCGACACATTACCACATGGTGTCACCACTGATCACATCATATCATCGCTCCCCTCCACCCCTGACAACTCAATCAATGGCCTAATTGACTGGGACCAGGGCTGCTGTCACAACAGGTTCCAGCGCTCAGGGAATAGCCAGGCTGCACCGCTGATTTATTCTGAGATTCAGAAATGGTTTATAGCTCCGGAGCAAGGATGGAGTTCAAGGAGAACTCTTTTTTTTTTTTTTTAAACAACAGTTTCATCCACAAGATGGCACAGTTGGACTATAAAAAAATACCAAGCTGCTCACTCTTTTCTTCTGGGGTGTTTTCTAACCTTTGTTTTATCTCAGACTATAAAGTTCTTTACAATTCAACATTAATCTCTGAAGAGTGTAGATGAAACTTTAAAACCTATAGGCTCATATCAGTGTTTGTCAAGATCACACCTAAAAAAAAAGGCAGCTGCAGATCTTTTTTCTTTGTCACTTCACCATTAGTCACCACCAGTTTGGATTCGGCAGACAGCCTCTCCACTTTTAAGATTAGGCTTAAAACTTTCCTTTTTGATAGAGCTTATAGTTAGGGCTGGATCAGGTGACCCTGAACCATCCCTTAGTTATGCTGCAACAGGCCTAGGCTGCTGGGGGCTTCCCATGATGCACCGAGCATTTCTTCTTCACTCTCCATGTATTAATACACCACTTTGCATTTAATCATTAGTTATTATTAAACTCTGTCTCTCTCCCATAGGTGTGTCTTTTGTCCTGTCTCCCTCTGCTCTCTTCTGTTTCCCTTCACCCCCAACTGGTTACAGCAGATGGCTGCCCCTCTCTGAGCCTGGTTCTGCTAGAGGTAATCTTCCTGTTAAAAGGGAGTTTTTCCTCCCCACTCTCGCCAACTGCTTGCTCATAGGAGGTCATCTGATTGTTGGGGTTTTCTCTCTACTATTGTAGTCTTCACCCCACAATATAAAGCTCCTTGAGGTGACTGTTGTTTTGATTTGGTGCTATATAAATAAAACAGAATTGAACTGAATAGTCAAACGTTGTTTTTCTCTTTGGTTCTGATGTAATTTTGATGTATTTGGATCTGAAATGCACTTAATATTAAATATGGGGCTTAATTCAAAAGTCTGCATGTATGTCGTGGGTCATCTTTGTGATTTGTCAGTTTGCAATACTAATTTCAAGAATACTAGACTGTTCAGATCCTTTCAGGCTCGTTCAGTGCTCACTTTCTTAGATCATCATCTTGAGGATCACCTGACCTCAGCATTATAAGTCAGACCCATGCATCTAATCTGTCTGACAGTTTAAAAAAGAATACCTTTAATCATTTTGCTAACATATCCAAATATGTTAATGGGAGCTTATTTTGAAAGTTTTCACAGTTTATGTGGCATATTTATTGCTGCTTAGTTCATGGACAATCTGGCTCTGATTGCAGACTAAGCCTGAGTGTGTGTGTGTGTGCTTCCAGCTCTCCTGCTGTGCAGTGGAGAATGAGCCTGGATTTCCACTGGTTGGCGGTGAAACAGATACAAGGTATCTGATTGACTGAGCCCTTCCTTCATATCTCTGCCTCCTCCTTAGAAGCTTGATGGGCAGAGATGTGCCAAAGAAGTCACATTCAAGGAAAACCATCTGCCAGGTATTGTGTCTGGGTGTCCATACGTTCATCTCTTTAATAATGGCCAAATCACAGACACAAAGGCACTTACAGGCACCAGTGAATCACAGTACTGACACCCATTTGCCCAATTTATATTATTAAGTTAATAAACATAATTTGAACTTTGTTTTTTCTAATTATGCTAACAAATCATAACACATCCATCAAGACACAGCCTTGTTAACTCTGTAACAGTGGACTAACAGCAGAGGACAAACAAGTGTCTTCAAAGATTTCCTTTTCTTTAATGAGGGCACATCTCTACTCAGCGATCACGATCAGCTTCCTTGAAAAAGAGTATAAAGTACCAGTAGAGAATATTCAAGCTTCAGATTTTGGGAGAGTGCCAATTTTATCTGAAAGTTGAAGAAAAGTAAATCGGTTTTTGATAATATAGGGAACCAAGAAATTAGCTAATACTGCCTAGCATATATTTGTTTTGTTGAGCTTTCTGGGATCGAACCAAGTATATTTACTTTTATATCATTTTCTTATATAATTTATAAAGTGACAAGCTGTGCCTGTGCCATCCAGGTAAGACGGGAACATTTGATTTAAAGGTATTCATTAGGAGGATATTAGCATGTAATTGGAAAACGGACTGTTAGGTACTAATACTGATAGTGTATCAGACCATAATGAAATAAAGGAAAGCTTATTTAGAAAGCCCTGGCTTTACCTTTGACCTAGTTTTAGCCTTGACCTACTGAGCGCTCACAAGCTTTTGGTAAAAAAAAAAACACAATGATTTGTTGCTGGTGTCACACTCAGAAGCAAAAAATTAGACCTCTGTGGACACTTATGTATACTGGTTACCGCTTATCTACACTGACTGCTTGGTTCTGGCACCTGAGAGGTCACCCTTTGAAGTTATTCCTTCAAGACGTGCTGGAAGAGGAAGATTCCAATGGAAATGTAGAATCTGCCAGCTGAGCTACAACCAAGTTGCCCTTTGAACCTTTGATCCTAGTACTTAGTAATATAATGAATGTGTGAATAATCCCTGTGGGTAAAAGAAATGAGTTAAATTAAGCATTTCAATGAGAATTTAGGTACTTAATGTGATAATAATAAAATATTAATATGTATAGGTAATTACTACAATATAACATAGCATTATTATATTAAAATGGAGAAAGAACTCTTGATTTTAGCGGAGAGGTAATACTCCCTCACCACTGAGGGGTGGTCGTCATATTAAGTATTGAGCCAAACTACTTACAGAATCCTGAACATGAATTAATGGGAAAATTCCAAAACAGCAAAAAACGAAAAAAAAACCCACCACACATACCCTGCCCCTCTCACTAAAAAAAACTAATCAGCATTATAACAGCTAAACCAGAAAAAGGTATCAATCTAATTGTGTTGCTGCTCTGATGCAAGTGCACAGCTGAGGTTGAAAGCAGTTTTAACTGTGTGGTGGCAGGAAGCAGCAGGTGCAGGAGGACCTCAAAGAGATGCCGACTTTGATTGTGATTCTATGCATGCAGTTTTAATGCCCCAATGTCTGTTGAATTTGCAGTTATGTCTCTCTCTCCTGATTTATTTATTTAGGGGCTTGGCCTTGTTATCATGGAATAACTATGCAGGGGAGCATTAACCAAGTGGCTGCTAAGTGGTGTCAGTAGGAGAGTTTAGCTTAGCAGACTTGGAATGGGCAAAACAGCTACCTATCTCCCTTCAAAGTTAAAAAAAAAAAAAAAGCTCACTAACTTTCTGTCTCTTATTTGTCAGTTCAAAAACTAAAATATAAAAATGAGTTGTGGGTTTATGGAGAATTGTGTGCTCTTGCCTGGATGTAGTGATTCTCCTGACAAGAGAGATGCCATGATGCCGTGCACATCATGCACTGTGCATGGGCCCCCCTGTGACACTTGTTGCTGTACAGCTAACAAAACAGGTAATGATTACCAGTCATTGTAATCGTAATGATGAACTGATTAACTTTACGATGAACCACGACTATAACGGTGTAGAAACCACTGGACCGTCATAGGTAATACAAGATAAACATGGTTGCTTGAATTAATTAATTTTGGTTGCCCCATCTATCTGTGACTTGGATATTGGACAAAACCTTCAACAGCAGCTGAAGCTGTGTTTGCTTCTTCCAGCTGTTTGTAGTCTGTCCTCTCAGTTATAAAGAAGCTTTGTGGTATTACCTACAGCAGCAAGATCATTATGAGAACTGGCAAAGCCAGAGAGTTGCACCCATTTACACATGCAGCAAGAGCAGTAACTTCATTCATTTTATATTAACTAGTAATTATTTCCGACACAGAGACAGCATTAATTCGAATCTAATGTTAAATCACAATCTGCTACAGCTTAGCTGTAACACACAACACCACAGCTCTAGAGCAGCCATCGTCAGGTTGAGCCTCCACCAAATCTAACCTTGCCTATGGCACCAAAAGCAGCTATCAACCTGTTGATAAGTAAACAGCTTGTCAGTGTCTAACACAAAGAGCCATGGGTACTGGTAAACAGTATCTATTCAGTGGAGCATGGAGATAAGGAAAACTCACTACACAGACTGAACACCTCTATCGAATGTACACAATATGAGAACAACTGTAAATGTAAAACTACATAAAGCATTATCGAGTGGCTCTGGATTCACTAAGACAATGGGAGCAGATTAATGATTTTTGGTTAACGTCTATCTGCTGTGGCTGGCTACCTCCCTGTTTCCACGGCAGCACGGAGCAGCAGAGGTGCATAACAGCACAGCCGCCTGCTTTCACATTCATAGAAATCCTAGCCATTAATTCCTAAGAATGGAGGTGAGTTCCAATGCTGATGAAATATATGAGAGGAGCAGAGGCAATTTCTATCTTTAAGCCAACAGACACCTCCTTCACTTCATTCTGTCTTGGCTGGTTGGGGTGGTGTGGTGAGGTTTAGCGAGGTGATGCAGAGAGAGTGGGTCGATCGCCTTGTTTTTTTTTCTTCTTCTTCTTCTTCTTTCTGCCTGTAAGTCCCCTGCATCTCAATCAGACTGTGAAAACGTCAGTCTGACTGAGGCTGCGGGGGAACAGCGAGACGGGCGATGTAAACAAAACTGCGATTCATGACTGCTGCAAACAAAGCCGAGCTACATCCTTTCCTCCCTCCCGTTACATTTGTCTTACACCTAAATCCCCTTTACAGTACATTGCAAAAAAAAAAGTGTGTCATACAAGCGTTGGCAAGTTGAAGCGAGAACATAAATGATTCACTGGTTCGCTGACTCTGAGGGGCCCACGATGCTCTGTGGGCGCTGCAGGAGAGACGCTCAATATGCAGCGCTGGTCGTGCCAGTTGGCAACGGGGAGCCGTCGCCTGGCACCGCTCGCAGCCCTTGTAGGTACTGACATCTTCAACAGGATTGTAACATCCCATATGCCCCCATTCTTCCACCCCCGCTCCTGAATCCAGACAACCATCCTCACCGGAGCCTGAAATAAGACTGGGGCTCATACATATTGCGCTCTATCTCCTCTCAACATCTCATTATGCTCCCTGCTGCAGAGAAGAGGGCTTTTCACAGCTACACATGAGCCTCGGAAAATAATCAGGCAGCAGCTAAGGCACTTTTCAATCACACCAGTGCACGACAACCTCTCACTTGTGAATTAAATGTCACAGCAGAAGCCCCTTTATTTTGCCTCCCCCTGAGATTTCTAATCCCTCCTCCTCCAGCTCTTCTCCTTCCTCTTCTTCTTCTTCTTCTTCTGCATCATCTTCATTATCAGTCACGGCACCTGCAGCAGCGCAGGCAGCAGCTGTGGCGCTGCTGCTTCTGCTGTGTTCGCCGTCGCCTCCGTGAAGATCAGAAGCCTCCGAAATCACTATCTAGAACCCAGATAAACATCAGAGTTTCGTGAGCAACTTTGCAGGCGCTGACAGGTGAAATCCCTGTAAACCCCAGCCAAAGCAGCAGATTATGTTATCTATGAGGCGATAACATTTAACGCTCTTCCTCACATCAGGTGTTTTTTTTGAAGTGGTCTCCTCATGTGTCAGTCTGTGATAGCTGCTCTTTTAAACAATCTCAGCATTTTGTGCATAAAGCGTGCAGTATTCTGCATTGTCAGCTGTCCTTATCGTGACTGGAAAATCTGGGATGCTACTGTTGTGGCACTTTTTAAAGAGGAGGCAGGCTTTAGGTGTTGTAAGCGTTTAATTTCACAGCTTCAAGAGCAGTAGCAACAAAGGTGTAGTTGCAAATGTACACTGGCAGCACAGGGTTCTCCGGTTGGAGAAGGATTTGAAAGTCACGCTTTCAGCACTTCATTATTTCATCTCTACCTCAAACACAAATGGCAAAGCTGTCAAATTGTGTCCTTTAGGGCTAAGTAATCTTGTGATGCGAATGTATTTCAGAGAAATAGTTTGACCTCTGAGTGGATGTCTTTTCCTTTGCTGTGATGTTTGAATTCCAGCAGGAAAAAAAAAAAACAAAAGCAAAAAAAACGACTAAATCTCCCAAAGCTCAGGGACGCCCCAAGTGAATGAGTTCATGTTAGCCTAAGTCCAGTTCCCTGGATCGCTCATTAGGAGCTTGGCTGAGCACTCAAGGTTTTGTTTGGATGGCTCCCAAATGGAAACACAAGTTTGGACCCGTGCCAGACTGTCAGCCTGGTGCATGAGTTGCAGCGTGAATGATGGTTGGCTGCTTGGATGGAGCGGCCCTGCGGGGCTGTCTGTGGAACAAACTTTGTGTTCGAATGAGGAAAGCGCTAATCACTCAGAGCAGCATGATTACACTCAAATACTCATTCAAACTTGACACAAAAAGCAATGCGAGAACATAAGTGAGTTTGCAGATATTTTGTTAAAGGCATGCCCTCTTGACAGGTTTATAATGATGCAGGTGCAGTACTTACTACAAACGGTGAGACAAAAGGAAGGTGATGTATGCAACTTAAGCAGCTGAAGCAAAACAGGTTTTAAAGGAAAATTTTGGCTTATTTGATGTGGTTATTGTGGTTCTGTGGGTCCTGCTAACTTTCCACTAACCTTCCCCATTCAGGGAAATGAGGGGGAGTTGCACAGAGCAGCAAATAATGAGGCAACCAGCGCAGGCTCCACCAGGTTTTCAAAGATGTGTTTTTCACTGTAAAAGTTTCTTTGTTTGCTAGTCGTGAGTGCTTTAGCTGTACTGACCATACCAGTTACATGTGGTGATACTTACGTAGGGGTCAATTTACAAAACTGAATAACATCATATCATCTTATTCAGAAATTTGCAAACTGCCATGTACAAGTGATGATGCAGTGTGATGTTGCTGTGATGTGCCAAAAAGTGATCTTCCGCCAAAAACGGATCCATCTGCGGGAGTCAGCCTAACATGTTAAAGACATATTTTTCAGTTAAAAAAAAAAACGGGGATGAAATCATTCGAGGCACAAACAACCTTTCAGTTACAAAGTAGGTAATCCCTATAAACAGATCTCTGCATATACACCGATCAGGCATAACATTATGACCACTGACAGGTCAAGTGAATAACACTGATTATCTCTTCATCATGGCACCTGTTAGTGGGTGGGATATATTAGGGAGCAAGCGAACATTTTGTCCTCAAAGTTGATGTGTTACAAGCAAGAAAAACGGCCAAGCGTGAGGATTTGAGCGAGTTTAACAAGGGTCAAATTGTGATGGCTAGACGACTGGGTCAGAGCATCTCCAAAACTGTAGCTCTTGTGGGGTGTTCCCGGTCTGCAGTGGTCAGTATCTATCAAAAGTGGTCCAAGGAAGGAACAGTGGTGAACCGGCGACAGGGTCATGGGCGGCCAAGGCTCACTGATGCATGTGGGGAGCGAAGGCTGGCCCGTGTGGTCCGATCCAACAGATGAGCTACTGTAGCCCAAACTGCCGAAGAAGTTAATGCTGGTTGTGATAGAAAGGTGTCAGAATACACAGTGCATCGCAGTTTGTTGTGTATGGTCAGCAAAAGGGGGACCAACACAATATTAGGCAGGTGGTCATAATGTTATGCTTGATCGGTGTATATAGTAACAA
>VUQI01013608.1:3151-15385 GCA_015106735.1 Paratilapia polleni
TATTAAGACTGTCCAAGAAGTCTGTGCTCCAGTTTTGGTGAGTGATGTTCTAGGATTTTATTGGGATGTTACTTAGCACTAATTAGCAGGTATGTGTGTTTGTACAGTTTATGGATGCAGCTTGCTAATCAGGCTAGCTATTGTTAGCTGATAACCAAAATGTGCTCACTTCTGGCTTCAAAGAACCAGCATGGCAGCAGCGAAAATGCTAACGTTGAAGCTTCAACATTAATTGAGTCCAAATGAATGGCTGACATCACAGTAGCACTGTCTGGAGTTGTGATCGCACAAGAATTCAGCTGCCTTGTGAGGTAAATCTAGAGTCATGAGCAGCATCTTCTGGTTGTTTAATTCTTGACAAATAACCCTCATTACATGATCTGTGAACTGCACACAGAATTCAGATTTATTTCAGTGACATGAAAAAAAAGTTACAAAGACAGAATCCCACAGCTTTGTGTTTCCATGAACAAGCTGAAAGCTGAGTGTTCTGTGACTTTCAGCCTCCACTGGACAAGAAAACCTGAGCAGAATAACACTGTGACCTTTACAGAGTAACTAGACCAAGCTGCAGTGATGAATGGTACCACACCTTCTATCAACACACACAACCACAGTCTTTACTCAACCTTCATTTCTCTCTCCAAAGCAAAAGCTGATGAATTCACCTTCTCCACCTCACCTCTCTCATGTGAGCAGCCATGAATCCTAAATCCACCTGCATTTATTTTTATCTACTGCTTTAGTCTTTGGACTTTTGTATCCCACAGTACTGTTCAAAGGCAAATTTTCTACTTTCTACTCCACTCCAGTTGTTTAACAACAGTAGTATCTCTGCAAAATATAGCCAATATATTTACTATGAACTTTACTGATCCCTGTCGAGAAATTAAACATGCTAAACGTGATAGTTAGAACTAACCCCAACTTTGCAAGCTGCACCATTCAAGTGATATACATCCATTATTGTAATCAATATACATCATTCTGAAATGAGTCAGTCTCATGCTGAGTGCTTTAAGCATATTTTGATACTTGTACTCAAATTCTGAGTGCATGTAAAATAGTATTTCTACGTAGTCCTTTTGTCATGCTTGTGTTAACAAGCTGTTATAACTCCTCCTCCTTTAAGGCAACTTTCTTCTGATTGGCTCAAAGACACTGACATCATACAAATCCAAGAACAGGAAAAAAGACTGAAATAGAGCATTTAGAGCAGTCTGAAGCTCGAGCTTTACTTTAAGACAGCCAGCAGCACTCATAGTTCTTACCTGGAACATGATCCTGTACTGCTCCTCCGGACGTTTGACCACGCACATGTTGCAGCCCATGACGGCGTTTCGGTCTGTGCCGCCTTCTTAATTTGAATCTCCGTCGTCTCTTCTCCGTCTCTGAGGGTCCCTCAGGAAAGAGCTGCCGCTCTGTATCAATAATCTAGCTCGTCTGTCTGACCTTTCACCCCCAAATCTGATGTCCTCAGGTCAGTGCTCACTGTCTGCTGTCTTGATTATTTGGCCTTTTTTAATCAGCATCTAACCTTTGACCTAAAATGAGGTTCCAAAAGTTAAGATAAGCTCAAATCAACAGGTTTGAGGCAAAAGGAAGTGGTGGTGAAATCTTTATTCCCTGCTGAGAAAGACCGTTTGTGTAAGAAGTTTCTTCTTCTTAAGTTTTAGCTATGAGTCTTTACAGAAACCAGTCAAAGCACTTTGTTAAAAAATGTTCAAGTATGATTCAAATTTCTGCTGATTTCCAGGTTTATTTCAAACATGTAAAAGTTGCTATCATCTGTGTAGCAGATCTGTGCTTCTTCTTCAAACCCACACAGATTTTAGGCAAAGATGCTCCAAAGTAGGGTACTTGTAGCTGTTAAACAGTAAAGCGAGCTTCATCTAAAAATCCCCAAATGTGCTTCATTAAGTGTCTCCAAATATGAGCAGCTTCTTTTATCAGCTCAAACTTCTCCTACAAAGAAGAAAAAGGGAAAACCCAGCTGAGAGTCAAGTTGAGTTTACTTCCTGTCCTCTTTTCTGCTCTGAGGACAAAAGCAAAACCCACTTCTCTGTTCCTCACTGTTTCACGCTTACGAGCAAAAATAATGATGAAACAGAAGACAAAAGGAGCGCGACGTCGTTCAGCTCCATTTTTTTGTCAGAAAAAGGCCGCGTTCTGTTGCTCGAACAGCTCCTCGCAGTAAACAGCTTTTATCTGGCGTCCTGTGGCTGACGAGGAGGCGAGACACTTTTCATCAAAATGAATTTTTACTCATGCACGACAGATTGTTTCAGCCCTGTGGGGGGGGGGGGCTCTTCGGTTTGTGCTTCAAACTGTCAAAGACTCAGTTCAGTTTGTTTAAGGAAAAAAAGAAGCAGGTGTTGAATCGTTCCTGATGGATTGATGAAGTCTGGGTGCTTGTTCAGTCCACACTCACATATAGTGTGTTTATGTGTGTTTACAGCATCATTCAGCTGTTGATCTCAGCTGCAGTTTCAGTGATGAGTCATTATTCAAATATCAAATAGCTGAAATTAAAATAAGCTGCAGTTTTTTTTGCAGCAGAAAAGGTCAAAAAAAGGGATGAAAAGATTGTTTTTGTCCTGCCCTGAATATTTTATCTTTATGACCAAACAAATCTTTTCTATCTGTGTTTAATGTTTTGAATAAATTTCATAGCTTCTGTTAGAATGATGGATAAAACATAACAGATCCAATTTGTGGTGCTTTTAAAAATGACTGTGCAGCTCAAATGGCCTAAAAGTGCAGGGAAGCTGACTGAAGGGAAAATTATTTCAAACTGTGTGCTTCACCTTCTGTTTAGAGTAAATGTGACAGCTGGAAAGTCCTGGACAACAAGCTTTATACTTATTAATGGATGAAATGTGTATTCTTTCTGTTGGACTCTTTAAATAATGAATGTGTTCCCGCAGACAGGCGGTCAGTGATAAAGCAAAATGTGTGGAAAGGGTCGGAGTTTTTAGGCTAAAAGAAATATTTTTGTGGGTTTTTTTTTTTTTTTGTGAATCAGATCTGTCTGGATCCTGCTCTTCCAAAACTGATTCAAACTAACATAAAGCTGACTAAGCCTCTTTTTCACAGCTCAAATTGGACACAAATCTTTGAAAAAAAACTCTACAGTTAAATGTTTAGTTTTCTGTCTCCTGAGGTTCACTTTAAGCCACAGTGGATTCGAGGTCTGTGGCACTTAATAAGACATGAAGAAAAGAAATCTCCTCTGGGCTCCAAACTGTTTTCCGTTCAGTTCAATGATTCATGTGAACATCAGTGAGCGTTTATAACGATGTTCCTTCTCCCTCACACTGACTATAATAGGCTGCTGGTGTTCGTCAGAAATTTGAAATATTAGAAATGCCAAGAGCTTCAATAAAACATTGGAACCAGAAGAAGAGAAGAGACTCAACAGCTCTCAATAATTCATCTGAGTGTTTAAATCACCACAAAAAATAAGAAGCCGACGGTATAAACATGTAGTGTCGGTTTAATAATCGAGCTCATATCTTTAAGGGCAAATTGTGCAGAAATGTGTGTTTTTGTGCCTCAGGGTTTATGTTGAACTTAAAGACTACAAACTTTTTTTTCTTACAAAAAATTTGACTTCAGTCAAATCTCATAAAGCCTAAGAAATCTTTTGAAGAGTTTTCAGTGAGTTTGTTCAGGTTTGAAGGGAATTTTGCACTTTTGAATGTGGTTTTATAACCAGCCTGCTCATGTAACAAACAAGAGTTTTTATTTTAGATATCAAAGTTTGTGCTTTGTGTTTCTGACAGATTTCAGCAAATTTTAGGCACCAGAATATGACATCAGTGGAATAAGAGTTTGTGCTTAGAGCAGAATGCTTTGGGCACCGTTGTGTTAAAAATGTGTTTTTGGGCCTGAAAGGAGAACCAGCAGCGACTTCACATTTCAGCCTTTTCTCTCTGAATTTTTTTGATGTCTGCAGATGTAAAATTTAAGTCAGTAAATCTGTAGTTTATGTACAGTTTTGGCCACATTTATGTGTCTCCTTGACTCTTTTCAAACTATAGTTATAAGATTCATTTTGATGTAGTTCGTCTCAGTTTGCCCTCTGAAAGTTTTAACTTAACATTCTTTCTAGCTTCTTTTTATCTGATTTCAAAGCACCCTGTATTTGTCTTTTGGACTTCAACTCAGTAGCTTTCTCTCAGTTTATACTTGCATTCCAAGTATAATCCAGTTGAATATCAGATGGAATTTCTTTGCTTTTCTGCAATAATTCCTTTATAAAAAGTCACAGATCATTGAGCCTGGTTTCTGGTTGGATTCAGTTTTGGCCTCCTTTGGACATTTTGTTGATTCTCTCCCTCAAAATGTTTCTGTGTTTAGCTGCAAAGTCTCTGAGCACATTTGGTTTTTGTAAACTTAATTTTATTCTATTTAAGAGCTGAAGCTTCTTTAAAGATAAATCTCTGAGCTCCACAATTATCTGATGTTTAGATCTTTTCTAACAGGCATTTCCTTCCCCTCCAAAAAGACGTTACTGTATAAAAGGTTGCTAGAAAATCATTGTTCAGTTTCTGATTCTTTTCCTTCACTTTTTTTCTTCTCTAACAAAATATTTGTTTCTCAGTCACTGCTCGGGGCTGTTTAACTTTATTTCTTTTTACTTCAGCTCCTCTTCTCCTTTTGTGTGTTGGGCTTTTGCAGAGTGCAGCATCTCCCTCTGGTTTTATTGCTGCCCACCTCGCCCACAAACGGTCCTTGAGACGAAATTAGCCTGCAGAAAGATGACAGACAGGCCGACTCTCTGCAGAAGCACAGTCAGCCTGTATTACCTGCTGCCTCTGTCACTGAGCATCAGTTATCTGGCTTTATCAGAGTCTACTTCTGCCTCTCTGCATCTGTTATCTGTCATCAACACCTGTTTTATGCACCCCGATCCAACACAGGATTCCTGTCAGATGTCACAGAGGGAATAGGAGCAAAAGACATGCATGCAGACAAAGGGGGAAACATTAAACAAGTGTGTTCACAGAAATGAAGACAGGGAGAGAAAAACAAAGACTGGAAATGCTTTTAAATGGAGAGATGTCATTCTGGAAATTCCTTAAAATCCCTCTCTTTAAGTTTGTTTGTGCTTTTTTTGCAGTTGCATGGGTTTTATATGGCAAATGACCCAAGACTGATTTGTGGTTGTATTTCCCACGTGTGTCACTAAACAGAAATTTAAAAAAATCCTAGCTCAGTTTTTTCCTCAGGTGATGAAACTTCCAGCGTCACATTGAATTCCAAGTATCTTTTAATCTTTGCTGACCAGAAAAAAAATCAATTTGTGGACTCCTCAATCCCCCAAAAATCCTCCTCCAGGTCTGATAATCCGCACAGGTGAAGACCAGCTTTGTTTCAGCAAACTTCAGCATCAAACAGTCGCCCTCTATCTACGATAAAACTCACTTTATTCTCCGTGTAATCCCCCGAAAAATCCTCCTCCAGGAGCAGGAGGCAGGTTTTCTGAGAAGAGCTAGACCCTGAGACCGTCAGCCTTCTCTCCTCTCCCTCTCTATCCATTCATCCCTTGATTTCCTCTGCTGCTCCGTCATTCCTCTGCAGGGGTTAAATCCGGCTTAGTTTCGCTCCTGGACACAGAGAGACAGAAAAACCACAGAGAGAAAGAGGTTCTTACATGAGCACATGAACACACACAAGTTTTTGCTCATTTCTCTGAAATTCTGTGAATTTGTGTTCTGTCCTTCTGTTCAGAGCTGTGAATACGATCATGTCTGCAGTTGAAGACAGTTTAATGAGCCAAAAGCTGATTTCACTGGCCGAAATCTTTTAATCTTTTTCGTTTTAAATTTTATTCTCTGAGTTTTTATTTGAATGTTATTGATTTTTCTCTCCAGCAGGAGTTTATCAGTGCAGATGACCCTTTGCACCCACAGACAGTCTCATCCGGTCAGTCATTTTCAAGAATCTGTCAGTCCAGCGAGAATACATCAACCTTGGTCCAGTGCTTCCCAACGTGAGTGGTCTGAAAGTTTAATCTGTGTGATCAGAAGATTATTAAAGCAGAAAAAGAAGTCTCAGTCAGGACCACTGTAGTCTGTTCTGGGACCCCACCCTTTAATGTGCAAACATGAAAAGCCAGACAACAGATATGACACTGATGAGGTCAGACACAGTGTGAAAGGAGAAGCTGGGGTGGAGGCGGGTTGCAAAGTGGCTTGCAGTTGTACAGCAACTAAGGCTAAAGCAACTTACATAGGACAGCTCATATAAAATTTGTGATTTGGATGCTTAGATGTAGATATTTCTATACTTGATTTTAACTTCAGAAAGGTTTTCAGCAGATTTCAGAAATGTTAGCTGTTTGAGCCTTTTATAAACATCCATTCATCCATCCATCCATTTCCTCTGCTTATCCACGCCATACCTTCGGTCACCACTCAGAGCTCCTGGCTATGAAAAATTTAAACAATTCAAACAAACTGGGGAGAATTTTTTTCAGGCACAAATTAGAAATCGCTGGACTAATCAACAACAAATGGAAGTCAAAACTGAATACAAATTTTCCAACAGAGACGGAAAATGCTCAGCTTGTCAAACTACAAGATTTGTGGCTTTTCTTTGATTTGATTGATCATACATTGAATATCATACAGCGCAGACAGGCAAAGCCACCAATTTAAAGACATTTGATGGGCAATTTCTACCATTTCTGACATTCTGGGACCAATGAAGAAAATAAACCGTAGATTAAATTATATTCTAAAGAATTATTCATCTCAGCCTTGATAAAACTTCCCAATAGAAAAGACAATTTGCTGCATTGGAACAGAAAATAAGATTTAAAAAAATATATCATGCACGATAAGACAGATAAGAAGAGGATTTTTGCAGTTCACCTCTATGAGAAGAAGTACGATTTAGAAACTCCAAATCCCTCTATCCCTCTTATGGTTAAAAAAAAAACTAGAATAACAGAATTTGGCCAAAGTGATTTCATTTTAAATCTCATTTAAAGAATCTTTCCTGCTGCACCTTTTCAGATGTTTTGGGAACCATCCACTCCTTGATTTCCCCAGGGGAATCAGTCGCCTTCTCCTCCCGCAGAAGATGATCCTAAAGTGGGCAAAGCCACCACACTTGTGTCCCCCACCTCCTGCTCTTCTTCCTCTTCCTTCTGCTACCTTCCGAATTAAAACAGAAATCCAGTGTTTCCCTCCTCGTTTGAACAGCTCTGGCTCTTTACAGACGGATGAAACGGAGCCGGCGGCGCATCAAGAATCAGCAGAGAGATCTGCAGCTCTCTGCTTGCTGCTCTCTCTTCCTCTGCAGCATCCTCCCCGCGCTGGAACAACAGCAGCCTCCGTGGCAGAACAGCCAGCCAATAACCTGCAGTGGGCAATTAATTTTCCTCTCCGCGATGGCTCTTTCCTCCTCCTCTGCTTCTCCCTCCCACCTGCTCTGTTCACACTCCCATCTTTCCTTTTTTGTCTCTTCTTATTATTATTGTTCTTCACCTGTTCATTTATCTCTGTGACATTCAAATCTTACTCAGCTTTCACGCATGTAAACATTATTTTTGTGTCTTCTTCATGGTTAAAAGAACACCCAGCAGACTGTTATCTACATCTGCATACAGTTTGTCAGGAGGAATCCGCTCATCTTCAAAATGTCAACTTTAACAGTTTAAACCAGCGGGAACATTTGAGTTTTATATGGCTGGTTTCTTCCTCCTGCAGAGGAGGGTGAACATCTCAGTTTTGTGCTCTGGAGAGACAAAAAAAAAAATCTGTGTAGTAACGAACACAACGCACTTGTTTTTTGTTTTGTTTCCAAACCCACTAAAGGCAGCCAGAATCTACTTGATTCTATTTTGCAAGTGTCTTTTTGCAATATTTATAATAAATGTCATCATTAGAAGGTACTAGTTTAAACTGAATGAACAATCAGAGGTCTGTAAAGTGGACCTATTCTGCTTTAACTTATTTCCTGTCATATATCTCCTGTTCCAATGATGAATGTTCATATTAAACATTTGAAATACGTTTCAAATAATGAGGTTAGTGTATGTACAGTAATCCCTGTGAGCCAAAAGCTCGGGCTGCAGATTGCTCTAAACACTCAGGTTATCACAGTTTTTTCTGCTCCTGGTTCTGTATGATCTCATGGACAGTGGAAAGTTGTCTTAAAGGTGGGAGGAGCTTAAAAAAAGCTGTTCAGATAGAGGATGATATATATTTCAAAATGAGCATAACACTGCACAGATTACTGTGCACATAAAAAAAACATCATCTATAGAAAGGTATAAATTGGTTCCAGTCCACTAAACCAGTAGCCCCAATAGCCATTTCAGAAAGCAGTTTAATGGTATTAATTAATTATTTATTATTGATCATAATTTATGTGCATAAATGCTCAAAACAACAAATGACACAGCAGTAGAAGCAGTTAACCTGACGTCTGTCATGCCATCTCATTGACTGTATTGGATTGTGTGTCAGTATTAAGTCCATTCGGTTTTATTCTGTAACACCAAATCACAACAAAAGTTATCTCAAGGTGCTTTATATTATAAGGTAAAAGCTCTATTATAGATAGAAACTAAACAGAACATGATGAACAGTGCTTGGCAAAAGTGAGGAGGAAGAACTCCCTTTTAACAGGAACAGACCTCCAGCAGAACCAGGCTCAGTGAGGGGCAGCTATCTGCCTCAACTGGTCGTGGGTGAGGGGAAACAGAACAGAGAAAAGGCTGAAGCCCTGGGGAACACCAGGGGTTGATCCTTGGTCTTATTTAATTCTCTATTTATATGCTTCCCTAAGGTCAGATCACTCGTAAGAAGAATATTAATTTCCAGTGTTATGCTGGATCATATGTATGCTGGTATCTCTAGAGTAGGCATGTGTAGGTGCATGTATGATGCTGACACAGATGGAGCCCTATGATTGGTTATGAAGGGACTGCTGCCTCTGGATTGGACCGTTGGATGACACCTCTTCTCAGTCTGTCTTCTGCAAAGAATGAGGCAGCTTTTCATTCTGTGTTTTGTCTTGAGAGATCTGTGTAAGCAGTGAAAAAATGGGGAAGGTGAAGTCGTTGACTGATAGCCTTGTTAGCTGTGAGATAATAAATGGTCCCCTGTAAAAGACGCCTTTTGTTTTGAACACTGCTTTTCTCCTGCTTTTTGGTTTAGCAGCTTAGGTTAGGGGCTTCTCATTTGTTCACCTTGTGTTTTATTGTTTGGGAAGCACAGGGTTGATAGCGCAATGGGGTACAGTGTAAATTTAATGTTTTTGATCTCTCTTGGTTGACTAAAACGTTTGTCCTACAGCGGCCACCGTACCTAGGATTATGCACTTGAATTGGGAGGGGTAAGAAAACAGAATTCAGTTGACTGCAATCTGCAATCTACTGACATCTAGTGGTGAGATTTTACACACTGTACCTTTAACATTAAGAGCTGGATGTCACAAAACTTTGTACCGCTGAAGTCCTTTTTTCTTCCCTCAAAGGTTACAAATGTTTTTATTGCAAGTAAAAATCTTGACAGAGTCTTCCACGAATGATTTTAGACTGCAGACTGAGGTGTCTGAGGGAGAACATTTAGCACAAATGACCCAAACGGTGACACATGTCATTGTGCACTTGCTTAAGGTGTGTTTTTCCTCTTAGATTTTTGGCTGTACCAAGACCAAGCTGTTATACTTGCCAGATCTAGTGTCCTGCTACTTTGTCCTTTTTCCCAAAATCTAATTCAAATTGAAGGGTTGCCTTTCAGACACAGTGGAGGAGCTACAGAGCTGGTCACAGATGATGCTTGATGCTCTTGTAGAACATGAGATCTAGGAAGCCTTTGAAGCTTGGCACATGTGCTGGGAGCAGTGTCTCACCTAAGGTGATTACCTCATGTTATTGATTTTTATCAGTCATTAACAATAACATAAGATCTTTGCAGAAATCAGATTCACTAAACTTAGATTCTCCATATTATTCCCCTGGTCATCCATGCCCCACCCAAAGCAGCTATATGCTCCACAGTTTGAGAAACACTGATTCACACTGTGCATATATTCTTGCTTCCCAGCATATTTATGTGAATGAAGCCTCCTGTGCAAGCATCAACACAGGAAAGGCAATCTGAAGGTCTCTCCAACCTCCCTCCATTTAACTTGCTTATCACATTCCAGCACAGTTTAATGACCCCCACTACTTACCCATCCATCCATTTTCTTCCACTTATCCAATTCAGGGTCAGGGGGTGGGGGTAGTAGACCCTGGACACCCAACCACACCTACAGTCAATTTAGAATTACCAATTAACCTAACCTCACTAACTGCATGTCTTTGGACTGTGGGAGGAAGCCGGAGTACCCGGAGAGAACCCACGCAGACACGGGAGAACATGCAAACTCCACACAGAAAGGCCCTGGCCAGATGGTGATTTCGAACCCAGGACCTTCTTACTGTGAGGCAATGGTGCTAACCACCGTGCCGCCATGCTGCCTCACTACTTATCTAGTCCCACAAAATGTCAATTTTTAGCTAAATTTCTGATAAGCCTTTGGGTTTAGTTAAATCATCATGTTTTGATGTTTTTAATTTTATTTATGATTTAATCTCGGCTGTATAAGTGGGAAAAAAAAACATGAAACTCAAATATCTGAAGTCCTCAATATTTTCATTTGTGTCTTTGTGTTCATTTGCTTCCCTCTCTCTTTGTTACCTGGGCAGCCTCCTTTTCTTTCACTGAATGTGTGAGAGAAACATGGTGACAGCAAAAGAAAGGGGGGAGAGAAACATAAAGGGCAAAAGATAATGGCTCAGAGGGGGAGGGGCGACAAACATTTCAACAATTTAGCTACAGGATTACAGACTGTGTGTGTGTGTGTGTGTGTGTGTGTGTGTGTGTGTGCGTGTGTGTGTGTGTGTGTGTATTTCCTAACCAATTAATCTTCTTATAAATGAACTCTGCAGACATTTATATGTATCTAGTTTAATTCAATTTAGTCCTGCCGGTATAACACACACACACACACACACACACAGATTCATGAATTACTTTCAAATTAACAAACATGAAATGAAGATTAAAAACTCATGACTGTGTGTTAATGTGAATCTGTTTTTAATGAGTCCTCATAAACACTGATAAACGTCTCTGACGCCATGAGTCCTGTTATAACAGTAAAATATAGAAGTGTGTGTGTTTATGTGTGTGTGTGTTTATGTGTGTGGGTTTGCGTGAACAATGAGCAGCACCATCGCCCGGAGGAATCACACTCTGATCTTATTACAGAGCTGCAACAGCAGATATTGATTTCTAATGTATTTAATTACCAGGTGAAGCTGATCACACTCGACACAGGTTACAGGCAGCGTCTATCTGCTATTGCTAGGCAACTACAAAAACAGCCAATGTCCATCACCTACCTAGCAAAGCTAATTAATGGAGTTAGATAATTAAAGAACAGCAATTTCACCCCATGAAATCCAAATATGATCGTAAACCTTTGGACCATCTTGGCCTCATTAAACATATTTGTTGTTTAGTTTTATTAAAGTGGGGTCCATATTTAAGGATTGCATTTCTACATTTCTTTAAAAGTACTGTTCTTTTTCCTAGTTGAGTCAGGAAGAGAAGATTGACTCTTGTCCCCGGTACTGTGACTCCTGTACTCCTAACCACAACAGCACCAGGGCAAGCTAGCAAAAATTTCTAATAATTATAGTTTAAATAATTACACTGGCTTTTATTCCATTGTCATTTATTTATTGATAATAATGCTCTCAGTTTATCAGCATGTATTTATAGACTGTTCTCCATCTGTGAATCTACTTTTTGCGTTTTAATGCCAACACATTTTAGGGTGATGTGGGTTGTTGTGGCCAATTGGTTCAATTCAATTCAATTCTGTTTTATTTATATAGCGCCAAATCACAACAATAGTCACCTCAAGGCGCTTTATATTTTAGGGTAAAGACCCTACAATATTAGACAGAAAACCCCAACAGTCAGACAACCCCCTATGAGCAAGCACTTGGCAACAGTGGGAAGGAAAAACTCCCTTTTAACAGGAAGAAACCTCCGGCAGAACCAGGCTCAGGGAGGGGCAGCCATCTGCTGCGACCGGTTGGGGAAGAAGAAGAAACAGAAGAGAGCAGAGGGAGACAGGACAAAAGACACACTATGGGAGAGAGACAGAGTTAATAATAACTAATGATTAAATGCAAGTGGTGTATAAACACATGGA
>VUQI01013615.1:18450-51609 GCA_015106735.1 Paratilapia polleni
AATTTTTTTCTCCTTTTTTTTCCCTTTTTTTTTTTTTGTTTTTTCTTTTATACTTCTTTTTTTTTTTTTTTTTTTTTTTTTTTACCACTATGAATAGGCAAATAATGCCTTCTATTATGCACAGCTGATTCAGTTCAGAGCTGTACTTTTTCATGATGGCATAATGAACCAGGTGTGGAGTGCAGCTCCATTATATACTTGCAGAACAAGTCAGCCTTGATGGCTAATAAATGCACAGTTAAATCTACTTCACGTAAACACAGCAGCTTTCAGTCCTGTCTGTGGGACTCTTATCTCTGCTGGTTTTCACTCTAGCCATCTAATCATTACTGTTGAGGTTCAAAGTGCACACAGTATCTACAAGAGGAGAAGACTTGTGATAAACCTTCCTTTGACATGCAGGATGCATGTTATCTACACACCTTGCTTTAAACCCTGTGGGGTTTCAGACTGTTCAGCTTTGAAAGGATGAACAGGGTTTAAAAACTTGAAAGCTTGAAATGCACCTTACAGCCATCTTCTGTGCTATAAATTATACTCTTTAATCAGCACGATTGCTGAGATGGTTCATTAACATTTATAGAGAGAACCAAAGTGAACAAATATACCTGACCTGAGCTGCACCATTTGCAAATTTATTAATAACTGACGTGAAACCACTGTTTATTGAATTTGGGTGGAGCCAACGTTGGTGTGCAAACAAATGCTTTCCTCGGTGTTGCTAATATCAGTAATCACATCCTGGTATGGTGCATTCAGGCTTACTGGCTTTCCTTACTGGGATACTTGTTCTCCATCTGAACAAGCAGTTTCGGACAGTTTTATAAATGAAATCCATCCGTGCCAACATGAAAACGCAAGTGATATGTACAGACAAGAAGCAGTGAGCTGTTTTTTTTTAGTTGTGACAAATCAGTGAGAAACACCAAAGGGCTCATAAGACCCACCAGGAAGTGAACGTCAGTTTGTCTTGTTCCCAGGAGTCTCTACGATATTCTGTAATTTAATAACTCAGCAAAGTTCATTTTCCAAAATGTAACACATGATATGTGATATAAAACTGCTCTGAAACAGTTAATCATGGAGGTCCTGTTTGTGTTATTGTATTGAAAGCTACAAATCATAAGAAGGCCAGTCCTTCCTGCATGAAAAGTCTGTTCTTTTAGGATGATAATGGTGTAAGTTGAAAGAGATTTCATTTAAGACTCTTCTGTCCACAAACACGCAGTTCTTGGAGAACTGTAACATGACATTGATCAGAAATGTTTAATTTTTAATGGAATATCTACATGCAAAATACATACAAATGCTTATTTTCAGACACCATCACTCTTGTGTACCATACTCTGTGCCCTGTATGTTACCTAATTCAAAGTTATCATGTTGAAAGGCTGATTGATCATGAGAAAAACACTTCTCAAATTATGTTTCCCACTGCTGAGAACTGTTCTGCTCATTACAAATGCAATCAGTTTGGCTAGCTTGGCCTGGGGTTTTAGCCTTTCTGGGTTTAAATATAGGCTCAAAATGGCCAAAAACAAAAAACAAGCTGTTTTCTAAAGCTCGCCAGAGTATTCTTCTTCTAAGAAATGAATGACGTTGCATGCAGGAAATTCCCCCCCCCCCTCAAAAAAAATGTCCAATGGCTGTTCTTTTACCAGTCTTAATCTTTTCCTTTTACTCGCTGGATGTGGGATTTTTCTTTGCAGAGAGATGCATCTCTTTTCACTTCTTCACTAATGACATAGAGACTGGTGTTTGCAGGCAGGTACCGTTTAATGAAACTGTCAGTTAAGGGCCTAAAATGCATCTTTCTCAAACTAGAGACTCTGATCTCCTGGTGCTCACTTGTAAGCGTCTCACTTGCTATTTCTGTTCTTTTTACTGGTTACACATTGTTATATGAAGTCTTTAGTTAAATAATTTGTTTTTTTGGCAGTTTCCCACATGGAATAGCCTTCATATCAGCCAAAATCCTTTGAGATTAAAAAGAAATTTCTGTTGAACACACAAGTGTCTGATGCTCCAAACACTTAAGTAGCCAAATTTGTTGCTTTTAGTATAACAGTTTTCAGTTGTGATAATGTAATTGGAAAAAGTATTTTTATAATGTTTACTCAGCCTTTGAAAATAGTAAATTTGTAAGAGGCAATGCAGTGTGCGACTGGAACACAGGAGTGGTGGTTGTTGTTTTTTTTGTGAGTGGGGAAAAAAAAAAAAAAAGAGTCCCTCAAAAGATTGTTCATAAATTTTTCCATGAATTTGTCATTTACAACATTTCTGATCAATTTAACGTTAAACAAAAATAGGGTCATTTCTCAGTGATCTAAAATTGTTAGTGGCAGTGAACATTACAATAAATAATTAATGATAATAAAACACTTTCTGAGAATAGAATGGATAAATGTCCAGCAATGGAATGAAATCTAACTTCTTCTCTTCTCTGTTTCTGCTTCAGGTCCTCTCTTTTGTGGATCTGATACGCTACTGCACGGGCGTGTGCCTCCAAATCGCCTCCCACCTGCGCATCCGCGTCTTCAGCATCACGCCGCCGAGCCAGGCCCACCGCGACTGACGGCTTGCCCGGCGGGAGGAGGCGGGGGGAGATGCAGATCTCTCCCCGCTGCTGAAAGCAGACAGCGACCACCATGACGAGGATAGACCCTCGACCCCGAGCCACTGCAGCCTCGACAGAGTAACCACTTCAGATTAAAACTTCCTCACCCACTAGACTGAAAAATAAAACCACCTTGACACCGCAAACTGAAAAAAAAAGAAAACGATTGAAAAGCATGGATCTGCTGAATGAAAAATTAACCAGTTTCCCCTCGAAATCACCCTTTTAAATTGAAAAGATAAATGCATGTTGTCAGATCTTTTTAAACATAACTTTGACACTTCTAGCTTCTTCAAAACAAATACCAAAAATATATTCTTTAAATAGGTATTTCATAGCTTGGGCAAATATCAAAGCGTTTTAATCTGCTTTAAATTTGAAGACATGTTCATGTTGGATTGTCATAGAATTGACTGAACACACATAAATAACTGTATATGACAACCACCAGTAATAAGTTGAGGTAAATTTCTTTGATATATGCCGAAACTGAATTGATTACCTGTTAAGAGTTTTCTTAACCATTTGTTTTTATTTATTAAATGAACGAGACTGAATCTGACACAAATCAGGGTTTAAAATACATATTTTTAGTTTAAAATTTTTTAATTACCTTTTAGACCTCAAATGATTTCCAATGAAGTTTCCAATGTGGACCGGCAGGTTGTCAACCAGCTGCGTTGAAGGGTAACGATCGTGTGTTAATGCTGAAAATGACGGCACGTCTTCTGTCAGGCCGTTCTCATAAACACCACTCCAGTTTTTAATTTCCTTTTTACTCACCTCATCCTACAATCCTGGAAAATAATTTTAAAAAACGGATTCTCCGGCGTTCAGAGCGCCGTCGACTGATGAAGCGTTAACATTCGGCTTGTTCTGCTTTCTCAGTTCTTCTCCCTGAAGGGCTAATGATTTTGTGTGATTGTACAGAATTGAACTGAAGATGCCTTAAATATTTTTGTTGTAATTACTGTTTAACTTGTGAATATTTAAAGCAGCTTTGTACATGTTTTTGTTGTTTATTTTCACTCAGTATCACACCAGATACAGTAATAATACAATTCTATACTGGAAGTTTTTTGTTTTTTTTTAACTGTTTACTCATGTTTGTTCATTTATGCAGGTCTGTTATGTGTATGTGACTGATTCATTTGGTTAATGAAGTTTTGTTGGATTATTAGTAATTGTATAATGGCTGAATATCAATGAAAAGTTGTAATCAGACAGAATCATCATTCAGGGTACATTTGGGTAAAAAGGGATACTGCCGTGGAGCCGCTAAATGAAGGAGGGGTATTCTTTATTTTATTTTGAAAAATAACTTTGTCTTCCCCTTAGATTCTGACACTATTGTCCCGAGAAGATTATTTATGGATGGATGTTAGAGCTATGCATTTCAAAGGTACAACCATGATTCGAAATCACTGTTGCACTGTTCAGTAATACAGTGAAACACCTTTCTACTAACAGACATGAGTGGAAAAGATTGTAATAAAGAAAATATTTTTCATCCATTTTCGTTGTCCCTGTCAGTTGTGAAAAAAGTACTGCACTTCCACAGTGTAAAAATACTGCATTCAAGAATCAGCAACATGACTCAGCCAATCATATGGCAGCAACTCAGTGCATTTAGGCATGTAAACAAGGTCAAGCTGACCTGCTGAAGAGCAAACTGAGCATCAGAATGGGGAAGAAAGATGATTTAAGTGGCTTCCTTTCATGTTGTTCATGCCATATTCTGACTCTGCCATCCAAATGTCGCAGCAGAAATAGAGAATCATCAGACAACATTTTTCCAATCTTCTGTTGTCCAATTTTGGTGAGACTGTATGAATTGTAAACCGTTCCCTGTTTTTAGCTGACAGGAGTGGCACCCGGTGTGGTCTTGTGCTGCTGTAGAGGCGACAGTTGTAGCTAATTGAATCGAATTGAAAGAGTGGTTATTTCAGTTCCTTTTGCTTTTCTATCAGCTTGAAGCAGTCTGGCCATTCTCTGACATCAACAAGTCATTTTCACCCAGAGAACTGACGCTCACTGGATATTTTCTCTTGTTCGGACCATTCTCTGTAAACCCTAGAGATGGTTGTGTGGGAGTAGATCATTCTGATGCTTGTTTTGAACTTCCAGCAGGTTGTCTTGATCAGGTCTACATGCCTAAATACAATGAGTTGCTACCATGTGATCGGCTGATTACATATTTGTGAGCAGTTGAACAGGTGTACCTAATAAAGTGGCTGGTTAGCATATATGAATCCTCAGAATGAGAACGACAACACAATTAGTTTATCATATGTAATATGATTTGTTTTTATATCAGCTTTAAAAAAAAAACTAAGTACAAATGAGATGGAAAATAGCTGAAAAGACAGTACAGTGAATGGCACTGACAAAAACACCACCAAGCTGACTGAACCGAATTACATTTATTTCTGTTAAACAAACCATTGACTCTGGTGCAACTGGAGTAAATTCATATTCCTAATATGGCTCTAAACGTCTCATCTGCTGACACATCCTGTGACCCAGAGCGCAGCGGCAAAATGCTGACAGCTGCTAGTGCTCATTTCCATTTTTGTCACTATAATAAGAACGTTGTAAAACTGACATTCAGAGGAAAATACTTTGAACACATGACAAGCATTTCTATGAGGCTATGTTTACATTCTGGCATTCAAATCGGATGCATCGGTCACTGGGCTCACTGTCACAACAATACAATCAAAATAAGTTACAGAACATGCTGAGGATGTCTGAATTTCAGACAGCAGCGAGCCTGCTGAGTCCCACAGGGATACACGTACAGGCAGCTTTGAAAGCTGTAGTATCACTTATAATGTAGCGCCAACAATCACTTACATGTGTACCACACAAAGAATGATATTCATATTATCATCTATCCCATTCATTCTTACTGTAAACCACAAGATTAGGGTGTGATATAATTAACATTTAGAAGAAGACCTTTTAAAAACCCAACAGGAATTTAACAAAAACGTTTAAACAAGCAAGAATGAATGACGAAGGCACTAAAAGATTTCATCTTTTTAAATATGGCAGACGAAGATATGACACCCAACGCTTTATAAGCAGATGATAATGATTAACGAACAATTCCTATTCGTCCTATATGTAAGAATTTGACCCTCCATCTCTTTAAAATTAACCAAAGGGTAAACACAAAAAGGGCTAGAATAACAACTGTTTTCATTTTCATTTGACCTGCCGACTATGTGAGTCTGCCAGTATCCTAGCAGCAAAGGCAACATCTTCAAAAAAGTAAAAAAAAAAAAAAAAGATCCCTAACTTACAGTGATATAAAACAGATTAAAAAAAAATAAAGAGGCTTGTACAACCCTATTTAGTTCACTAACCAAATAATAATTTGTAACTTTTATGATTAAATCTTTCCTGATGCACACCGACATGCTGATATCAGGTGTTTCACACTTTAACAGAACATCAATCAGTGACAGCGAGGGCAGGACATGAGAAGAGTGGTGCAAGGTGGAGGGAGTGTTGGCTGTGTTGTGTGAAAAGTCTCGGATGCCCCCAGTGGAAGAAAAGAAGTGCTCCTTCTTTCTGGCTGCTATTCTCTTCACCGGCCAGCCCCATTCATCATCTACAGAAAAATGTTTCGTCACCATCTCACACGACTCTCTCCTCAAACCCATGGTGATGCAACCCTACACCGAGAACCTCGGAATCCTTTTTCCACCCAGCCTGGTATCCTCTCCTGTACTCGCTACGAAGGAGGAGAGGAGGGGTGGAGGTTGAAGTTCAGAAAGGTGAAGAAAGGAAAGTCTTTCGCTTTCACACCCGCTCTGAGTTGCTGTCCCTGTTCACCCTGCGTCTGGGGAACAGCTTTCGCTTCAGCAGGATGAGCTGCAGGAAGAGGGAAGAGATGAAACATCATTTCTAAAAGTGCACACGGTCTGCCGGTAGGATAATCGATGTAATGTAAAAGACGTGGAAATAAGGCAATCATTAACTTCCTTCTGAACAGAAGTGGAGTAGTGCACATATATACAGACATATATATATGTACCTACATACACATAAGCACAGATAGAATGTCAGTGGAATATCTGGCAGAGTGAAGGTGCAGCCAATCATGTTGAAGTCTTTTGACTTTTGTCCCTGACTTTAGCCTGTAAGGCAATACCTCCCTCCAGGAGTATCCTGGTTAATACGCCACTAAATCTGAGGAGAAGTATAAAACTCTCAGGAAAATGTCTCTTCCCTTGTCATTTCATAAGCTGCAAACTTCATATTTCACATAAAGAAATGTAAAAAGTCAGCATTTTTAAATATAATCACATGAAAAGGTGAGTTTTCAAAGGACTATATGCAGTCCAGTGAAAAACAAAGTACACCTTTACTATACCCTTCTATAGGAATTAAGTAGCAGTAAGGTGCTGCTAATCAAATGCACCGCTATAAAAGCAGAGGTTTTGGCAGTTTGCTGGTCTGGCACATTCAGGTGTGTGTTAACAAAATGCCAGGAGTGGACATCTCAGCAAATTCACCCCAAGGTCAGACGGTGCAAGAGAAACTGCAAAAAAAAACCCTAGAACTACATCTCAGACTCTACAGGCCTCAGTTAGCATGTTAAATGTAAAGGTTCATGAGAGCACAATTAGAAAAAGACTGAACAAGTATGGCTTGTTTGGAAGGGTTGGCAAGAGACAGCCTCTTATCTCTAAAAAGAACATGGCAGCATGGCTTTGGTTGGAAAGTTGAATCTGTACAAACCACAAGACTTCTGGAATAACGCCCTTTGGGCAGATGAGACCAAAGTGGAGATGTTTGGCCACGATGCACAGTGCCAGAGCTGTGTTTGGTTTTCTCCAAACACAGCATATCAACACAAACACTTATCAGCACAGCTTTGGTTTACAAAGTTGCATCTGAATAAACCAGGAGACTTCTGGAACTGTCAACTCCGGTGGTGGGTGATGATTTGGGCTTGTTTTGTAGCCACAGGACCCGGGCACCTTGTAGGCACTGAGTCGACCATGAACTCCTCTGCATCAAAGTATTCTGGAGTCAAATGTGAGGCCATCTGTCTGACAGCTAAAGCTTGGCCCAAATTGGGTCACGCAACAGGACAATGATCCCAAGTACACCAGTATATCTACAACAGAATGACTGAAAAAAAAAAAATAATCAAGGTGTTGCAATGAGCCAGTCAAAGTCCAGACAGTCTAAAGTTAAGAGAGGATCTTCAGAGGGCTGTGGATAAATAAATGCCTGCAAACCTCAATGAACTGAAGCAATGTTGTAAAGAAGAGTGGGGGCCAAAATTCCTCCACAACGACGTGAGAGACGGATACAGTCATACAGAAAACAATTACTTCAGGTTACTGTTACTAAAGGTGGTTCTACAAGCTATTGAATCGTGGGGTGTACTCAGTGTTTCACAGGACTGCACAGAGTCCTGTGCAAACTTTCTTTTTCACATGACTGTACATAAAGTGAAATTTTTCTTCATTTAAAAAAAGGACACCTGATACACTGCAGAAATTTTAACCAACACAAAACACAACTTTTACACAGTGCTTTCAAAGGAATTTCATTCATTCGATTTTATCGCCACTGTCAAAAGAATACATTACATTACGGACACTATGAAAAAACTATACTGGCAGGTGTGGTAAAGCAAAGGTTTTTTTAATCGTAAGGTTGGCAGTTTGACTCCCAGGCCTGACCTCTTCAGTTGGCAACATTTTTTGGTTTGTTTTTTTAGCAACAGCAAATGGATATAAGTGGCATCAATGTTCTCATGTAACTTTGGCCAGACTGCAAGTATATTTCCCAAAATGTCAAACTATTAATTTCACTAATCAAGGCTTTGACACCAATGTCCCCTCAGATGTTTGTAACCCAAGAAAGCAAAGATAATCTTAGACCTAGATCAGAAGAGTAAAATCACCTCCCTCTGAGGAGTGAAGACACATTTGATCTCTCTACCTTAAACAGAAGGACAGCCAGACTCAGCTAGTGCCAGAAAGACATCAAAAGTCTGTTTGTGTACAGTGACAGGGACATGTGTGACACACTGGTCCCATGGGCTTCTGTGGAGGAAATTCTCCTAAGGTCACTCCAACTATTAACCTTTCTTTTGGTTGCCTTAGGAGAAACTGGAAACCTCTGGATTAGGAAGATGCCTCAGAACAGTCGAGTAGTATTTGTTAAACAACTCGTGGCATTTCTTTTAATCTGTTTCCAGCACCAAAGTGGAAGAATTTGGCAACAAAATTACTCAAAAAAATTTTCCTGCTTTTAAAATTATTTTAGGTAATCTTTAGATGTTCTTGTAGCTGGAAATAAAAATTTTTCTGAAGGTTCAAGAAAATACAAGTACTGCCTCAACCAAGTTAACAAGTACAGTCAAGTCTTGCCTTTCACAGAAGGCTGCTGGGGGTCTTTCATTTCGGTAAAGTCAGGTCCTGGCACAGCTGGTCATACTAGCTCGACACATGAGATGGACTCTCCTCAGAATGGAATTTCGGTAGCGAAGGCCTTTATCATAACTTAAGTGTGAATCATGGAAATGGAGAGGTGTGTAAGCAAATGTTGTGTGTATCTGTATCTGTAGTGTGGTCCAAGGTGAACACTGACCTGTTCGGCAAAGAAGGATATGACAGTGAAGATGACGAGAGTCACGAGGACACAGTGGGTCCAGAACTTCAGCTTGTCCCGATACACCCGCCTGAGAAACAGCACATTTCAATTACTTAAAAAAAAGAAAAAAAGAAAGTCCAACCAAGTACAGATGTAGCCATCAAATGTTTGTATCTGGATCGAATAAACGTTTGTGGTGGCCTGTCTCAGTGGACCATAGACTGTTTGTGGAGTGATGTAACAAGAAGGTAGCATGCAGTACGCAGAGGGCAGCCAGACAACAGGGTGACAAGGTGACATCACACAATGCCATCCACCTGTCAGCTTACTAACTCAGACATGGAAAAAGAAGTGGAAAGGAAGGGGAGGAGATGACAGGCTCAGCCATGTAATGATCTTGCAAGTATCTTAAAGCTAGCAATTCATCTAAAGCGGCTTGGTCTAATTATAAAGCCTCTATGTGAGGCTTGCATTCCCCTTGTTGAAGCCCCCTGAATGCAGGAGCAGGATCCCTGACAAAGAACTTCTAACTCTCCAGAGGGATTCCCACTGGTCCAGCCTGGCAACACTCAGTTCAAAGAGGTGACAGCCACAAATTCTTACCTTGGTCCGACTGGGGGAAAACAGCTTGGTAAACTACTGGCACATGTGCAGGAAGGACTCAGAGCTTAAAGTTATACATGTGTGCAGGCCTTAGCCTGCAATTTATTAATAAAACAACTCAACTGAGCCTCAGAATGGGTCCTTGGGGATTGAGTAAAAACACTATCAGTTCTTGTACAGCAAAGGCAATGACCCCATGTTGCCTTATTTGACAGGAATCTATGTGTTTTCCTGTTATTTATGACCATTTCATTAATAAAACTTTCTAATAACCCTGAGTAACAAAACTCATTAAAAATATGTACAGCTCTGCTGGTGATGTTAATTTGGCTTTGGCAAAAACTTTTTTGGGGGACGCTAAAAGTCTCTCTTTTGATTACATTTCTAGCATTACCTTTAGAGGTACAGCTCATAAAATTAATTTAAATTTTTTGAGCAGATGATGGCGCTAGACTAAGAACCATAAATTTTAACGTTGCGATGAAGAGAACCACAGAAGCATGATAGTCAAATTTGCATTCACTGAATCATATAGGTGTATAAGTGTACAGGTGAAAGCTTTGACCTCCCGATGGTGAATTATTAAAAAGGCAAATGACACCAAAGATATTTTCAGGACTCATCATTTCAGGCCCTTGACTGTCAGTACCAAATTTCATTTCACTGTAATAAATCAAAAAGTTCTTCAACCCAAGCAGCAAACTCTGGGGCTGCAGTTCCTAGAATGGCCACTTGAGGCTGGCTCCAAAAGCGAGCCAATCCCCATAGTCTCCCATGTTAAAATGCCCAACTACATAGCAGAAATAAAGTTGTTTACAGCCTGGTACAAAAAAAAAATGATTCTGCCTTTATAGCTAATTCCCCCCTTCATAATAACTATATGGGGTGAATTTTTAAATAACTCACCCACTGAATTTATATTAAATATATAAAGTAGTTATATAAAGTAAGGCATGATGAAGTGGGTGCCAATTATAGACTGTTTATGTGCTGATACAGGTGGCTAAAGGTGCTGGTGTCTATTGGAGCACATTTTTAATGCAATTATCTGACAAATAAAGTGACTTGTTGTTCAGTTAATTGTACTGACAGACCTCCCAAGTAGTCTTTGCTACGTTTCAGTGACTTAAACGCTAATATTATTTTATTTATAAATTAACACTAATTAGGTAGTGTGTTTGTGGAATGCATTTATACACTTGGGTGCAACTTGCTAGTTATCATGCTGATAACTTGGCACTTCACTCTCTTGTCCAAATATGGCCCCAAAAATCCAACTTCAAAACAGTTGTCCTCAAAACAACGGGTGACTTCCATCTTTTCTATACAGTCTGTGGTTAAAACAGTAAGAAATAAAATGCTGGCTATTTTTAGCCTTAGCTAAAACTCTTTCACAGTTCTCTTTCAAAGTTCAAAACATACCATTCCTGTAGCTCTTCCATATGCAGGAACCTGTTGCGGTACTCTCTGGGCAGTTCAAACTGGGACGGCAGCGGGAACATGGATTCATAGAAATCTCTCAGCACAGCTTTCACTGTGGCAGCGTCCTTATGGCTGTGGTCGATGTTATCATTCAGACAGATGAACTTCCTTTAGACGAAGACAAAGACATTAACACAGTTCAGCAACCAAGATGGTAGGGATGTCAACTGTGTCGCACCACATTAAAGCATCAACTTTTAGGGTATATAAAAAATTCTCACCTGGGATTCTTCCTAATGTCATCCAACTGGCCGACCACGTGGGACACATTGGTCCGCACCATCTTGAAAGCTATCTCCTCCTCCCCCATAATCTCAAACCTGTCCATCATAAAGCTGTGTTAGATTGGTACTCAAGACCAGTTGTATAAATAAAAATAAAATAGCATTTAAAATCTCACTTGTATTTATTCTGGTCTCTGAAGGCTTTGTGAATGCGTTCTGTGATGGGCTTGCAGTAGAGGACGAGGCCTTTTGTGACAGGAGGCTATAGATTAGGAAAACAGAAAAATCAGCCAAGTAATTCAATATTATACCTATAATATCCAGTCAAACGGGTTGCACAGCTCACCATGCTGGGGTCATAATAGGCTTCCTGAGTGGGGTTCACCAGGTGGAGCTGGGTCAGATTAGTCGGGAGTATCTTAGAGCAGTTTATCAGCATCTGCTCCAAACCTGTCAGATCCTAGAAATGCCACAAAGAATAAAAACAAACTTCAAAACCACAACTGCTGAAAACTGTTTACTGATACGTCTAAAAGGCTTTCTGACTGACTTGGAGGCTTAGGGGCAGCTCGTGGATCCTGGTGGCGAGAGTTCGAATCTCACGATCGGAGAGTACCCCCGAGTGGTCGGTGTCAATCTCGTCAAACACATCGGACACGTTGAGCTGCTGCTGAGCGCTCATCAGGAAGTAAAAGTATGAAAAGGCAAACTGCATGTCTTCAGAATGACGAACGGGGTGGCCTGATGTTTTGTCAAACTCTTCAGGGAATCTAAAGAAGAGCACACAGAGCAGAAACACATGAAATCACTCATATCTGTCTTCTGTTTTAAATTTAATTTCCATATTCATGTCATGTTTCTTTCCTGATTTCTTGCACATATTTCTGATATTTGATGACTGCCTGTCCCACAGTGTGTACAGAACTTCGATCAGTTCTGTTTGTTTTTAAATGTGATATATAAAAAATTTGATTTGATAAAAATCAAGACAAAGACATAACAGAATATCGCTTACGTGTCCTGCAGCTCCTGCATGATGAGACGGTCGATCATGTGCGGCATGTGTGCGGGGACTTTGCGGGATGTGAAGCCAAACTGGCTGTTGAGCAGCTTGTTGACATATCGCAGCGAGTCAGCAAAAGTGTCTTGCAGCTTTCGCCTGGTAGCGTTGCCATCTGTCTCATACGCCATTTCACTCTGAAGACGCTCCTCTTCCTGTGGAGTAAACACAAAGAATCTTTTTTTTAAAATCAAGTTTCTTGAGTAGAGGTTCAAATTTAAGGTTGTCGGATATACATGCCTCAAGCAACGCTTGGAAATATTTCCTCCTCTCCCACGGCAGGAAGCCTCGGTCTGAGGAGGTGAAGTGCTGGAGCCTCCTCCCCACTGGAGCAGCGTTAGCTGGCTCAGCCTCACTCTCTGCGCTTTTTTTCTGGGAAAGGCGATTTAAAAGTTTGGATGTCATGGGCCTTTCAATTGCAGCTTTCAGTGGATAAGGTGTTTCAGTTATAACATCTTTCACAAGTTTATCATCAATGTTGACTGGGATGAGAGGAGTAACAGGTTCGTCTTTCTCAGCAACATCTTTCCTGGGCATTTCTTCTTTAGAGTTTTGATTTTTCTGAAGATTTCCAGGTTTGTCTTTTCTTTCCGATTCCTCTCCCTCCAAATCTTTATAGGGCTTCTCCCGGACTTTGCCTGGCTGTGAATCAGTGATCTGCTGCTTTTCAGCCAGTGTCTTGTAAGGTTTTAAAAGTTCAGCCTTTGTGAGGTTATAACCCTTCACAGTAATGTCACCAATCAGAAGCTTTTCCTCCAGCTTTTGAACCTCTTTGCGTAGAGCAGCTGGTAAAAGCGACACATTTAACGAAGGAACCTGTATGATAGTCTGAGTTTCTCCGGGCTGCCTCTTCTTGATCTTAGGCCCACGTTTGTCCTCAGGAACATCAGAGAAAGGGAACACTGGCTCTGGGGTCGGGGTCACCTTGGGCTCCTTTCCTGCATCTTTGCTCGAAGTCGGGGACACGTTAGTTTGAGAAACCTCACGGGTGTCGACAGCCACACTGAAGCTCATTGTGAATTCTGTGTCATCATCTCTCTGAAAAGTGAGGTTGTAGTGGATCTGGGTGGCGTTGTGGCCGGGGTGGAGCAGCAGGTGAATGGTCTTCCACTTGTTTGCGACAGAGGTGTGGCGCATCACGGGGTTCTCGCTGACATGAGCCTCAGAGACTCTGCGAGCCAGTTTCTCAAAGCTGAAATATGGCCTGATCTCACCCACAGGGAGGGTGTAGTGGCTCTGGTTCCTCAGCAGGGTCACGTGATGCAGCTTGCCAAAGTGTTCTACAGCAGAAATGAATACATGTTAGGACTTACAATGACATCAAATCACATGACCAAAACCAGTGGTGCATCTTTCAAAATTTTCTCACTTCTCTAAAATGTGTGCGTCATAGACAAAAAGGCTATTAGTTTCTATTAAGGGAAGAGACACTTGGATTTCCTTTTGTTTTTTTCTATGACATGTACAGGGTGCTAGTAGGCTATCGACAAGAGCTTTAAATAAGAAAATAAACATAAAATTGTTATTGTTAATAGGCTAATTAATGTAGCAAAGTGCACAAAAATGTAAATGTGAATGGGGCATCTGTGCTGTAAGTTTGGCATTTCTGCTACGCATCATTCTTGAGTTATCGTGTCCATGGACACAGAAACAAGTCACTAATATGTAGAGAAAACAAAGCAATTATATTGTCAAGTAATTATATTAATGCTATAAATAGCAATAGTCAATAAGACCCTTATAAGCTTTCTCAGACACTAACATTACTAGTACATGCCCATGCTATAGTATTGTTTGCCCTGTTCGTGCTGTTGGCCATGAAACGAAAATGATACGATGCTTTTATAAAGGTGCAGTAGGTGCATAAATGCAAAAGAATGGCTCATTTTAGCCCATTTCTACTTGGTTGCTAGGCAGCATGTTGATGTTACAATATATCATGTATAATTCAGCTTTTGTGGATATGAATGAGATGTTACTATCATAAAATTAAAACGACAGGATGCTTTCATGAGGTGTGACAGGCGCATTTTAGCCTGTTGCTAGGCCACATGATGACGTCATAATATCTGATATAGATAAGAACCTTCAGGCGCCTAAGATGTACCTGTATGCCAAGCTTGGTTGACTCCCGATCTTGTAGTAGGAGTTGGTGGACAAACAAACAGACGTGCTGACAGAGATTTTGAGTATTATAGGAAGATGTGTTACAAAGACTGTAGAAGTCTTAACGTCATTGGGTATTTGTTGTGCTTGCTTTACTGCACTGAATTCAATCTTTACATACTGTTTAATTTAATGTTTTATTTATTTATTTATTTTATTCGTTTTTAGCAGTAGCAGAGGGATTTCTGTTACAGCAGCCATTTGGGGGATAAATAAAATATATCTCATCTTTGCATTATAAACACATTTACTGATATAATTTATTTATAAGAAACTTGTTACCTATTCTGACAGACTGTTCAGGAACGTTAAAAAAAAAATTAATAATCGCTTATTACACTCACACTTCCCTGACCACAGTGGGACCGTACCTGGATTCAGGACTTTTCGGGCTGACAGGGATACTAATCTGAGCAGTAAGAAGAAATGTGGAGTGCACTAGTTGTGACTGAACAGTGGTGTAAGCCCAGACGCGTTACTGTGAAGGAACATTTCTGTAGCCTGAATATTGAACTGCTAGCTGTTGAAATGTATCCATTTTACTTGCTGAGGAAATTCATCATTGCTGTTGCTGTCTGATTCCAGTCTGAATCAACACACTGTTTGGGTTCCTCCATTAGCTGATGCAGAGGTCATCCAAATGACTGTGGTTAATGGATGTGGATAATTAATGGATCCTGACCAGCCTCTGGTCATGGAGCGGAACACTAACATCTGTTTCAGTTCTGGTGACACAAGGACAGATACACGAAATCTTTACCACATCATACCACAATATCTGCATTTATGCTAGATTTAAGGTCCTTATTGTATCATATTTAGATTTTGATTTATTGAATCACTTTTTTGTATTTTCTATTTAACGGTGCTCCTTCTTTTCTTTTTTTCTTCTTTCTTTTAAAGCTATTTTGTAACTACGTTGTTTTTCATGTTTTGGTTGCTGTAACCCAGTAATTCCCAAGTTTCGGGATAAAGTATTTCTTATTCGTATTGTAAATTTGTAACAGAATTGCACACACATTTACTAAAGTTAACTAACTTACTTTTTGAAAAATTTGCCTCTTTTTTAAATCTTTTCTAAGCTTTGTTTGTTGCTTTATTAAAGGTTAATACATACCTTATTATGTATTTATTAGTACTTAATTCTTCACCCATTACCAGTTTATTAATCTTTTTCAGCAACTGAATCTAAAGCAAGAACAATTCCTTATTAACAATAATAAACGCTGTTTTTCTCTGCTTACGTCATCCGGAATAAGAACTACATGCTATCAAGGTGAATGAAAAAATATGAATGACAAAAATTACATATTAAGACAATGCTTCATTAGTGAAGCACAAAACCATCATCTTTACATCATTATCACATAAATGTATTTATATTTATATATTTACATGTAATAAATGTTTATTATCACATAGAGGACACGTAGTGCTCATTCCACATAGAAAAATATGAAATTGTTAACTGTTGAAAATGCATAATAAATTTATTAACCTTAATAAGGCATTGCTCTCGTTTTAGACCTGATAGCTACAAAAAGCACAGTTAACTGTTAATATGTGCAAAATTCAGGGTACAGACTATCAATAAAAAAGCAACAAAAAAGTTTAGTAAAAGTTAACAATGATATAATGGGTAAGTCAATTAAACTTAATAAAGCTATTGTAAAAAATATCAACTGAAGGCTTTTTTTTTTTTATTTAAGAGCTAATGAATGTCTAACAATCTCACAATAAACATGTTTATAATGCTATTATTAACACCTACACAGTCTTAATAACACATATGAGACCTCACAAAGATCTGATTACTTTTAACTAACATTTATTGTAATTATAGGTCTTATAGTGGCTCAAAAAATACCACATGTATTACATGTATTTGCTTTAAACTCACCTTGGCCACAGTCGCCCACATCAAAGCCACAGGAAAGTACATTGCAGGCCTGGTCACAGAATTTGTCGGCCAGCCAGGAGTTGGCACAGCCTTGATTACAGTAGGTTGCCCCTCCGAGAGCTCCTAGACCACCTGCAAACTGCCACGCCGGCCCCCCAGCTCCTCCAGCCCCACCAGGACCGACCCCACCGCCGAATCGACTGTTCCCCGCTGCGCCTGTCAGAGAGAAGAATTAATGAATTAAATATACACAACACAAGCATGCTTATTTATACAGGAGACATAACGGTGTTGATCTCTTTACCCAGACAGTCTCCTCCATCCCAGTCACAAGCCGAGTTGTTGCAGGCCTTGTCACAGTACCCATCTTTGATCCAGGATCCTGGGCAGCCTTCTGCACAGTTAGGAACAGGCCAGGTGAGGTACACCTGTAGGGAATTGGGTAAAGAAAGCTAGTTTTCAGTATTTGACAATCAAAATGTGGCACAGATTTCAGAGTGAACACCACTGCGAGCACTTTTCTTGTGGTGTCCACACCTTCTGTCCTTTCGAGTGGCTGTAGAAGTCATCTGGCCACACATCTTTGCCGAACATCACATCATCGTTGAGGTAAATAAACTTCTGGGAAAGCCCAGGGATACGGTGGATGTGGGTCTCTATAGCAGGGGAACTGAAAGTGGGAAGGTGGCTGTGGTTCAAGAAGATATCCTGGAAATCAGAGAAGAACAAAACAAAGAAATTTTGTTACTTTTACATAATAAACTAAACATTAAAGCATAGTTTCTGTGACAAGTATGTATTCTCAGAGATGAGATTTCAGTACAACATAAAAAACATATAGCATACATTGGACCAACTTCTGGAATTACTCTGGAGTCAGAAGAAACAGGCTGAACACCCATTCTTTGTAAAGAGTGCAGCTCTTTGTCGTAGAAGTGTCAAGGCTTAAAGTCTACCTGATGTGTGATAACTGAAACTCTGGGGTTATCCAGGTTGAGCCAGGAGGGAATCTGTCCGTTGGTGACGATGAAGATGTGGCGCACCCAGGGGGCGTGTCTCTCCACAGAGCGCAGCGAATAGCGGAGCTCCTCGTTGTCCTCGAATCGACTGGCGGATACATCTTCATCCTGTTTAGACTGGAGGGAAAACACACAATACATTTTAATTACGTCTGTCTTTACATCTTCCATCAACAACAATAGTCATCTCAAGGCACTTTACAGTATATTGCAATACAGTATGAAAACATAAACCAAATTATTATCCAATTATTAAAGAATATAAAAGAAGACTACCTGTGAAATGGCAGTGAGGTCCCAGAACAAGTATGCAGGGCTGATGGTTAACTCTTTCCCATCCATTGTCAGGTTCTTTTTAGCCTGCTGAGTCAGATCAGTGAAATCCTGCGGCGTGTTCAGGTGGAGCAGGCCAATGCTGGCTTCTGAGTACAACTCGAACTGAGGGATAGATAAACACATTAAAATTATGGTGTTAATTGCACGGAAGAATACTCCAGTGATTTGAAATAGCACTTTAAGTTAGTGTACTATATATAAAGGATAAAGATATCCTGAATCCTACAATTTGCACAATACCTTTCATTTTATTTTTTTAAATCTCATATGGCCACCATGAAATTGATATTTTTTGTTTTTTAAATTTCAGATGGACTGCTGTGAAACTAAGTACACATACTCAGGTTCATCTGAGGATAAATTCTACCAACTTTGGTGTTCCTGACTATTCAAATGTCACTATAATCCTGTCGGTTTAAATTAGAATAGTTCCTGTTACAATAAATCCATCCACCTCAGCTGCAGTTTCTCTTTAGTGCTAATAAGCTAATGCTAAACTAAGGTGGTAAACATACAGTAAGCATTTCACTCAAATTGAAGATGCAGATCACAGAGCTGCTGGCATGGCTATACAGTAGGCTTATTATTATTTTATCAACCAGATGAAACCCAATTCTTGTCCTAAAATCTTAAAAGTGCTAAAAGCTGAACTTCTAGTCAGACAGGGTTGTCAAGCTGAAAGTTGCTGCTAGGAAATATTGTCTACTCTGTGCACATGGTACCTCACTGTCACATGCATCTATGAGGTTGTCCTTTTAAGTCAAAAAGCAAAAACCCTGATATGCATAAATCTTAATTTAAAGCAGTTTGTCAGAAGTCAAGGCACATGCTCAGGTATGTGGTTTAGCCACAGTGTCAGGTTTATGACCAAGAGAGGACGATCTGATCTGATCCGTCTTCATTTAAATGAAGACGGATGAAGCAGTCAAAACTGACCGGATAAACCAGTGGAACATGTCCTTCCTTACGGAGACAAAAACCAAGTCCCCAAGACATGTTTTAGGGTTAGGATAAGGCAAGTACTAGTTATGGTTGAGGTTAGATGATAACAAATAAATGTAAATCACTGTAACGTCCTCTGAAGTCATGGATACAGGTGTGCGTGTGCGTGTGTGTGTGTGTGTGTGCGCGCATTCATAAAGAGGTGAGAGTTTGGAAAATTCTATGATGTCATCTTCTCCAGCAGGGTCACATGGAGGTGGCTCACAGTCTGATCTCAGAGGAGTTATGTGAGGCATCAGAGGCCTCTATGTGTGTGTGTGTGAGTGCTTGTGACAGAGATATACCCCCAGCCTTGGACATCACAAACCTGTTGCCTCCTCTCTTAAAAACTATAAACTCCCACCATCCTCCAACACGAGGAGCAGAGGAATGTAATGTAGTGCATTTACACAGATACAAAACTAAGTCTTTAACTTTATTTGAGTCTTTCAACTTTACACTACTTCATACTGTTGGAACATTAAATAACTGAGGAAAATATTGCACTTTTTACCCCAAATCACATTTATGACATTTATGACGAAGAAAAGAGCGTGCCATGCTTTGTACAAGATTAAAACATGTACATATGTAGAGCGGGATCTATTTTGCTAAGTAATTTATGATAACTGCTGTTTTCAGAGATGTGTGCCATTTATTGGGGGAAAAGTATTGGTGCCAAACGTGAAGGTGCTCTTTTGAGCCTTTGATAAATGCAGTGAAAATTTTTCTCATCAGTTAATGAGAAAATAAGTTCCATAGTGAAAATAACTATTAGCGTCAACCTGATATATAATAGTTAAAATGAGCTACAAGAGTAAAATGTTCCTTAAAGATTAATATGAGTAATAACAATCTAATTACATCATTTATTACAGTCTAACAGTAACTGGGAACTTTTTATATCAAGTACTTTTAATAGTTTCTGATTATACCTACATACTTCTCTAACATTTGCTCATAATGAAGTGTGAACTTTTACTTTAATGCAATGACTTCTTCAGTCACTGTACACGAGCTCGTGTTCTGCCTCCACACGTCCATTTTTCTCTGCTTCTGTTTTTAGGTGTGGCGGATTAACTGGGATTAACTGGTTGCATCCCCAGAGGGATGCAGCCAAGAGACAACAAGCCACGGATCAGGTTGCACTCTTTATTACAGCTCTCTTTATAGTCCTGATAATGCTCTGGCACTTGAACACAAAGCAGAGGTGTGTGTCAGCTTCACAAAGGCGTGTGCTTTCTTTATACCCACAAAGATGCACCTAAGGCATCAAAATCACCATAACAAGTAACCAGATTTAAGTAATCCATCTTACAAATGCTTATCAGATTGACATTTTTTACATAAATTTTTAATTTAAGTCATTTATAACCAATGATCTTTGGTTATAAGGACAAAATGATGGACATTGTCATAGTTTTCACAAAATAAGTGGTCTCCGAATATCGACCTGGGTCCAAGATCAGTTTTAATGAGACTCAAAATTTTCATACATCCAGTTTCCTTTTATTCCAAGGGGATTTTACTTTGACTTAACATGATTCATGTTAGCAAACATATTGCTTTATAACGCTTATTACTATTTCAGTTCACTAACTTAATGACTCTTTGTGCTACTGTTACTGGATTTTAGGATTAAGTGTTATCCCATACAGTAACTGCTTTAACTCCCTTTAACTTTTATCATCATAAACAGTCAAGCTGTGTTCAACAGCATCCACTTACTGCAGTGTACTTGACACATGAAACTAAATTGTTTCCATAGCTACCAACGGCTGACCTGGAGGTGGACAAATACTCATTTTTCTTGGCATTAAATGTGACTTTAAAAAAAGAAAAACAGTCCGTCAAACAAGCAAAAACAGCACTGAATATATGGAGAAGTATGTAAGAGAGGAGGAATGACTGTAGTTCCCATACTGTGGGTGAAATTTAATGTTGAACTACAAAACACTGTAGATTTCATCAGCTCATCTGCCACAGGCTCCAGACGGCAGCTTAAGTTATTCCACACCACAGTATTAACATGTCCCGTGTGTATTTTACTATCAACACATAATATACCCTAATCACTGTGGCCTGTGTGTCACAGCAGAGACTAAAGACAATCTAATTAGTCTAGAAAAATAAGTTGACAATGCGGGTAAACCAATTAGCCCAGTGGTGAGTGATCTTTTTAAGCAGATGGACTGAGATGCTGCAGCAGCATGCAGCTTGATCTGAACTCCAGTTTTGTCATTCATCATCACCTTCTGGGTGAAGAGCTTAGACCGAAAGCTCAAACTGACTCTCAGAGAAAAACCTAAAACATGTCCGTTGGTTTTATTTAATAACAAAGTGTGTGGGATATGTTTTCAGCTCTAGCTTAAAAAGTACTGGTCAAAAGTATCTCTAATTTGTACTTCCTCACACAGATTTAATACAAATTCTTTCTGAACAAGAATATCTATCTGTGATGGAAAATAAGAATTCAGCACCATAGGTGAAGTGGAGGGCAAGTATGAAGCAACATAAGAAATGAAAAAACAGTTTTAGGTGCTATGTAAAGATTCTCAGAGAGTTATTGAATCACACTGTTTCCTTTAGGAAGATTTAGGAACAATTACCTACTAAATAATAAGACATTTAGGCAAAACTGGCCAAAAATTTACTGTTGTAAAATGAAGTGCCACTTCAAACTGCAGTTCCTCTGAAGTCCACTTGAGGCTGGCTCCAAAAGCGACCATGTTAAAATACCCAACGTTACAGCAGAAATAAACATCTTTACAGCCTGGTACAAAGAACAGTTTTGGTCTCTGTAGCTACAGTAGGGTGTGCCGATGGATGAGCATGTCAGGGACTGACAACTGTCAAAGTGAAGGCAATATTTTCCCCGGATGCATTAAATTAATATCATTATTATTATAAATTATAAATTGAATCTGCCTTGCTATAGTTACATGTCATAACCGACACTTGCAATACATACGTATCTGGACGTGCATGGGTGCGTGCACACAAGTTCATGCCTGGACTTCTGCACACTTTGAGGTTAACGTGTGTGTGTGTGGAGTGGCTACACTGATCCATCATCATCAAATGCGAGAAAACAGCAGGGGGATATTTCTGACTGTTGGATTGATTTTTAAATTAGAGCGTTTTTCCCACTGGCCATTTTCGTTGGTGAAAAACTCCACTGTCTGTGGGGAGGGCACGATGAAGAGCACAGGAGAGACAGGTGAGCCAATTTATACAGTCGACCTATAGGTCTAAGTTTAAAAAAAAAAAAGTAAAGAACCAGCAACTGTTACGACTTAATACCATTTTACCCGTTCAGCTGATATCCGTCCACTTATGTGAGCTAATTACAGCCGGCTAAATCGCCCAGCATTGCCTTCAATGCGTAAATGTTTCTTCATGCTGGAAGTGAGCAATAAACTCCCAGTGTATGTTTCTCTCTCTTCTTCTTCTAAGACCTTTCACCCCATGAGGAGCATAGGCCATTGATGACTCACCACCTTCAGTTTTCTGTCAGTGTTTCTGTAACAGTTTTGTTTTTCCAGTCTAGAGGTCTTAGCCCTATTCCAACCCATTAGCCTCAGGGAGAGATGGTCCAAATTTACCTGGCCTCTACCCTTGGTCCAGTCCAGCATGGGTGTCCCTACCGGGAGCTTATTCTCCTGGTTATTGAAGCACACAAGCCACCACACCACGACAAGGGATGGATAGAGTGGACTATTTTTTTTGGGGGGGGGGTCCAGATACTATATATTTGTTTTCTTTAATTCTTATATTTAACCTTCCTCTGATAATATTCATATTACAACCTGGATTACACTGCACACACATTCAACATTTGAATCTGGCTTTATCGAGTAGATAGGACACCATGTGGACAGTCACAGGCCAGATTCTCAAACACATCAAAATGCACGCTAACACAAACACAGCTTGTACACAAACACAGTGGGCAGGACTTGACAGGCGACAGGACAGACAGATGATCGGGGCTGTGGTGCAGCTTTCATCACTATAGCCCTCGGTCTAACACCAGCTATAAATACCAGGCGGCTCTCAACGCTCAACCTCTCCCTCCGCACTATGCACATCATCCCTCTTTCACAGAACCCGCCGAGTGGCACCCGGAAACATGTTGAAATCCAAACTGTGCATTGTGTGGTGGCCCGTGTACCTAAAATCCCTCCACCCCTAAACACCAATCACACACACACTTTCCATTATCTTTCCTGTGTTGTATCACATATCTCAGTGTCATCTCTGCTCCCACCTCCTTTTCACACCCACAGCCCACTTTCAGATTGTTCCACTAATAAAGTCTGAAAACTGGACTCCAAACAGGTAAAGTCAGGTATAAATGTTTGGGATGTCGAGGTGTGTTCAAGAGTGCAGATAAGGTCAGAAAAATCCTGGTGACCTTTGGTGTGCTGGCTGGCGCCGAGCCACTCAAAACAGTTGCTCCGATGTTAACCCATGCATGGACAGCTAAGGTTACAGCCTGAATGCCACAAGTTATTATCACATGACCTGCCAGGCATGATCGTGGCAGACTTAGAGTCGAATGCAGGGAATGACGGGACAACTGGGTTTGATGATGGTGATGATGTAGGTTAAATGCAGTTAACCTACAAATCATCACATAAAAAGTTACAGAGATTTTCCCCTGAGGTCCAACAGAGCTGCTTGTTCTACTAAACCAACCATATACACCATTAATACATACAATATTTTATGGTAATAATGTATATCACCGGCCACTTCATTAGGTACCAGGTGGGACCCCCTTTTTCCTTCAGAACTGCCTTAATTCTTTGTGGCACAGATTCAACAAGATGCTGGAAACATTCCTCAGAGATTTTGGTCCATGTGGACATTACAGCATCACACAGTTGCTGCAGATTTGACAGCTGCACATCTATGATGCAAATCTCCTGTTTCACCACATCCCAAAGGTGCTCTATTGGCTTGAGATCGTGCAACTGTGTCCATTTTAGTACAGTGAACTAAATGTTGTGTTCAAGAAACCAGTTTGAGATGATCTGAGCTTTGTGACACGGTGTGTTATCTTGCTGGAAGCAGCCATCAGAAGATGGGTACACTGTGGTCATGAAGGTATGGACATGGTCAGGAACAATACTCAGGTAGGCTGTGGCATTTAAACAATTTCTCAGTTGGTACTAAGGGGCCCAAATTGTGGCAAGAAAGCATCCCCTACACCATTACACCACCACCATTGATACAAGGATGGATCCATCCTTTTATGTTGTTTACACCAAATTCTGACCCTTAACCATCACAGCAGAAATTGAGACTCATCACACGAGGCAACGTTTTTCCAATCCGTGTGAATTGTAGCCTCAGCTGCTGTAGCTCAACTGCTTCAAGGTTGGATGTGCTGTGCATTCAGAGATGCTCTTCTGCTCACTTTCGTTCTGATGAGTGGTTATTTGAGTTACTGTTGCCTTCCTAGCAGCTCAAAGCACTCTGGCCGTTCTCCTCTGACATCAACAAAACGTTTTCTCCCAGAGAACTGCTGCTCATTGGATATTTTCTCTTTTCAAACCATTCTCTGTAAACCCTAGAGTTGGTTGTGTGGGAAAATCCCAGTAGATCAGCAGTTTCTGAAATACTCAGACCAGCCCGTCTGGCATCAACAGCAATGCCACATCCAAAGTCACTTAAATCACCTTTCTTCCTCATTCTGATGCTCCGTTTGAACTTTAGCAGGTCGCCTGGAACATGTCTACAAGCTAAAATGCACTGACTTGCAGCCATGTAACTGGCTGATTAGATATTTGAGTTAACGAGCATTTGAACCTAATGAAGTGGATGGTGTGTATATATATTGCAATGGATCGTAGATTGCATCATGATACCGTCATTATCACACGCAACGTAACGTGATAGTATCATATTGTGGGTTATTGATTCCCAAAACTAGTTAATATTACAATTTTGGAAAAAGTACATGTGTTTATTTATTTCACACATATACCTAGTATTAGGTATTATTTATTTTAATCCAGTCATGGAAGAGCAATACACCAATGTATTGACTCGTGATGGTCCCAAGCCTGGATAAATGGGGGGCGTTACATCAGGAAGGTCATCAGCAGAAAGTCGCTGGCAAATCGAATATGGAGATCAAAATAATTTTATACCAAAAAGAGGCGGATGACCCGCCATTGCAACCTCTAACGGGAGCAGACAAAAGAAGAAGAAGAGCAAGATGCGTTTCTTTTATGCTGAATAATCGCCTTTTAAAAAAAATGCAAAAAATGTCATTGAAAAATTACATTTGATATCGTAAAACAAAAAACTCTTTTCCAAGTAAAAGTAAGACTTTCAGAGCAAAGTCGCCCTGCAGCTCCAATGAATGCATTTTCAACATCACATTTGAAATTATGTCATCATAAAAATCATTCATTTACTTTACTTGATTGACTGATTGCTTCACTTTTAAAATACAGTGGCCGGTTTTTAAAACGATGACTTTAACCAATAAACCTGAGGGATTTTGGTATTTATCGGTTTGCTTTAAAGTCCTCTGATACTGTAAACAGATTTTATAACAACATTTGCTTTGAATTCTCATTAAACACAAAGGCACTTCTGAAAGATGTTATCTAATTCATCACCCATTAATTCTCATCAGCCACGTGAGTACATTATCAGAAGACGGGACAAACAGTTGACTCATGCCTGTCCTGCCTCTCAACTGGTGCGACAGGGTCACTCAGCCCCGGCCCGTGTTGTTTTCTTTGGTTATTTCAGAGTAATCCCGGCTTGTTAGTGGCATTCCTCCGTCTCAAAATATAAAGCAGAGTTCTGATTAGAAAAAATTATTAGACACACAAGCCGAGTTAAACAGAGGCCCTTTATCCACATCACAACATAACTGTTTAAAATAGAGAAAGGCAGGTTTAGCAGGACGGTGCAAACTCCTCTTCAAGGAGGATTTGACTTTTGTGATTAAATTATTCTTAGAATTTGGTGTTATGCTGTATAAAAAGATCAGACAGCATTTTATTGTTGTGTACTCCAGTATAATGATGTACAAACATCCTTCAGTTATGGTGGCAAAGTCAGTGTGACTCTGATGTCACCATTTTCCATAAACCCAGAGGAAATAACGCACACTGTTTGAAAATAAGAAATACAATTGCATAAAGTCAAAGCATCTCTTGCACATTCACCAAAGTGCAAGTCTGCCATCTGCTGTTGCACATAGAACATACATAGAACCTGGTTTTTATGGATTTCCAACCAGGAAACCAGTTGTTTTTTGATTTATTTTGATTTATTTTATTTTATTTTTTAAATTTGACTAAAAAGAATCAGTCAGAAAATTACTTTTGGTACCTGTTTGATTTTGCTGGTTATGACAGATGGCAGCTTGGGCCGCAACTGCTCTGTCTCCTTGAAGGATGCTGGGAAGCCGCTCAAATAGGCCAGAGACTGCATGCGGATCAGACCTGGAGCCTCTTTATCCATCGTCTGTGTGACATACAACGAAGAAAGGTTTAAAAAAAAAAAAAAAAAAGCCTTTTGATGTTTTATTACTTTCTTTCTGTGATCATAAATATGACTCATTTGCATTTAGGATAAATGCAAAAAACAGATTTTATACATGTACTAAAACAGGTCTAAACTCACCAAGTAACATCTGGACACAGAGAACTTCTGGTCTTCTTTTGACACATCTGTATATGCTTTAATGGCTGCAAAAAGCAATGAACAAATGGTGAGCAGCAGGACAGACCTTCAGGTTTTCAGGTATATTTCAATATTTGACACATGCATAAAGTGCAAACAAAGTGAAACGAACTCTGGAAAAATCTGGGCTGCATGAATGAGCTATTTTTGATCAACATCACAGTACACTCGAGCAAAACACTAAACAAATTAAGTGCTGCAGCAGATCCAGTGTTCAAATCCGCTTACTGACTGAGATTTTCTATTTTGTTAAGCTGAAAAAGCAAAAGATGGCCATCTGTCAAAAAAAGAAAAAGAAAGAAAGGAATAAAGCAAGAAAGACTCAAGTGAGGAACATCAGACTTAAACCATTCATATATGAATTCTGAGAAATGTCAGAAGAATCGGATCTTAACACGGTCATCGTCTCCCTACTGGAAATACTCTGTTTGGTTAGGGCGGTTTGTGCACCCTGAGTAAAGCATGCAGGAGACAGCAGGCACGGCATCCTCCTGCTTTATTCTCACATGGGCTCAATCAGACATTACACAGACTTTTCACTAGGGACCTGGCAAGGGAAAACACCATTTGATGTCCAATCCTGCTGAGTCGGACATTTGTGTTCTCTCCGTGCAGCTCCCCTCGGTAACGTCGAGAAAACTTCAGGTTTTCTCCTATTTGTTCCCCTACTGGGGTGCGTGTTAGTAACACACAAACAAAAACTGCAAAACACCACTGGGTTTACGCGGAAAATAAACCAGCCTAAAGTGTCTTGGGGAAAAAAATTAAATAAAAATCACAATGTCGGACTGCACAGTGTTCTGTCAGCAAATGAAGCCCTGTATTATTTTACAACAACTGTCATGGTTGATGCCTTAAAAGCTGCTGGTTTTCACTTTCACTGGTCTTAAGATTAGAAACTGTTATTTTTTTGCACTGAATACAAGGGTTATGCCACTGGACAATGACCTTGATTATTTTAGCTTGCTTTCACACTAATGCATTAAATCAACATTCTCACTATTCTTTATATTAAATCTCCTGCTGCAGTTTTGAGTCTGCATGTGCGTGGGAGCGTGCACGCACAAGTTGATGCTTGCAGCTCTGCCCTCTTTGAAATGAATATGTGTGTGGGGAGCGGCTACACTGATCCATCATCATCATCTCAAAGCAAGAGGAAACAAAGTAAATGTGCGCCTACAGAAACACTAGATTATCTCCTCTACTCAACCTTTTTTCATCGAGTGGTGGGTGTGTTTGCCTGTGAAAGGTCTGCTGTTTGTGGGGTCACATGCAAAAAACGTGCAAAAATAGCTTGAATGAGTCAGTAGAACTTGAAGAAAAACTAAAATAGAATCAGTCAAATCTTTTAGATGTTCAGTTGATATTACTGTGGCTACTGTAAATCATTCTCTGTTGTGTATGAATGAGGCTCACATGCTGGTACAGCCTCTGTTCTCTCTCTTCATCCTGGAAGTGGGAAATAAACTCCCAGGTGTGTGTCTCTATTGGCGATGTTGTGTTTGGACATCACAGTATGCATTACGGAGGGTGGACAGCGCTACCTCAGTGGGTGCACGTTAACACTCTTGCATTTATATTAGTAATTCAATCTTCACAGCTTTCATCTTTGCAGATGAAACTGCTACTAACACCTACAGTGGCTGTATTGATCGCTGATGCTGCTGCTGTTAATTTTAATGCACATATCACCCACTTCCACCAGTACATAATGATTACTTAGAAAACAACATGTTCTGCATTGTAAATAACTTCTCACATGTCAGTGGCAAATTGCCTGCTGGGTTCAGTTACTACACTTGTACTCGCATTCTGACTGGACTCCCCCTTACGTTGCTAATGGTGATCTGATCCTTTGTGTGTTTTTACCTTCCGCCTGCGAGTTGAAGACGACCACGGAGACGGTGGTAGGCGGGTGGAAGGGTTTGTTCATGAGCAGCAGCTCTTTGGCAGCAGAGAAGGAGGGAGAGAGGGACGGCAGCTCTTTGAGTGTCATGTTGGCCGGCAGAGCGGGATCCAGGGCCAGCATGGGCGCTATGATGCAGTGGGACAGCAGGCATTCAGGCTTAACGCTGCAAACAAATGGGCAGAAAAAGGGAAAAAAAAAAATGCTTTAATAATCACATCTACACCTGTGCACTCACTCAGAAAACCAGTTCTTTTACATTGTGGTTTAAACATATGCATGAAATTAGTCATGTTCACACATTTAGCAAATGCTGCACCGAAAACCTTGTGCACGTGGTTAAAGCTTGACAACAAGGAGGAAGGAGAACATAAAGAGAGGGGCCCATTTATCAGACCAGCATTTTAGTGGTAAGCACACAGGAAACACCTAAACAGAAGTCAGATCTTGTTAAGGTTTAATATACTGACATAATTTAAGCTGAAGTAAAAGGTGAACTCTATTTTTCACCTTAACCATTATCATTTCTTGCAAGCCTCGATGTACACTTATTTATTATTATTATCATTATGCGTTTATTATTTAACAAAAAAACTATAGAAAAATCTCTAAAGAATTTTTGGGGGTTTTTAGAAACACGGCTTTTCCTAATTAAACAGCAAAAGAAGGCATTTACCAAAAGCCTAAATTATACAATAAAAATCTGCTCATTTTCAATCACAAAACAGCCTTTCTCTGACTGATATCCCATCAGTTTACACCATCCTTGTGGTATAAGCCACCCCAGCTTCCTGTTTCAACGTCAAATTCGGTGTTCACACAATGCTGCTTCATTGTGACTTCAACAGTCATTTAGCAGGGTTTTCAACACGCCTACAAGTCTGAGAATTAAGCCTGAGGACACACTCAGGTATAGTGTCAGCTAATATTACAAAATGTACTATGTGGCCACGTTGTCATAGAAAAAAATAGACTATTTCTACTTCCATTTATCTGTCTATTATCATCTTTTAGGTTAAACTTTACAGTGGTGTTGAACTAGAATGGAAAAATATTGTTTGTGATGTTTTACCCACTCACTGTAATGCACACAGCACCATACAACATACAGCTGAATCAGCACCTCTTTAACCTCAAGTTATAGCTTTCACAAAGGAGGAATATGCTGCAGAACTGTGGTACTCAGTTGCATTAAATCACATAGAATTGCACAGTAAAGTGCCTTGGGAGTGTAAATACAACAGGGTGATACTTTTTTGTATTCATCTCCTCTCTAATCTCTATAAACAGACATTCAGTTCAATTTTGTGTATATAAGACCAGCTCACAACAGTAGATGTCTCAAGGTGTGTATGAATATGCAGAATGTGCAGGCAAGTGACTGACCAATCACGTTTGAGCAGCCCGTGTGAAGAGCAAGAGCAGGAACACATTTGTCAAAACCGTCAGTTACTGTAAGATGATTTAGCTATTTTTTTATTACTTTTTTTTCTCCCCCTCTATTTGTAATCACTGATCGGCACACAGAACAGGAAGTCTAGGCTTCGATATTCATTGGCTACACCTGAAGCCCCAAAACAACTGGAAACCCAGATTTCCTCTGAGGGGAAAGTCCACGGACGAGGCACAGGCTTCCCAGACTGTCTCCTTCATATCTCTCTCAGTGCATTAGGCCTTTGTGGACACAGTGTTGCAACAAACAATGAGCACAAACGCTTTACGTAAATCATGAATCTAGTAGTTTTATCTTGGAAAAACCTCCTGAGCTTTTATCCCATGCATCCATTTTCTTAACCGCTTGGGCGAGAGGCGGGGTACACAGACAGACAGCCATTCATATTCACATCTACGTTCAATTTAGAAACAGTCAGCCTAACATGCATGTCTTTGGGCTGTGGGAGGAAGCTGTGAAGAGACAGTCCTAACTGCCTCGCCACTGTGTCGCCACTACATCTACTTCTTTAACTGTTACACACACACCATATACACACATATTCCAAATTACCAACTGCTACTCACATAAGAGTTCAACTTATTTAACTTTGTGAAGCATAAAGACCATGACACACCCATTATGTACACCATCATCACACTCACCTGTCTTTTGGCACTTCAGTTGTCTCGCTTGCATTTTTCCCCAGGTGTTCCCTGTGTGCAAGAAAACAGTGACTTCATGTCATATCGGGCTTTTACAAATTGGTTTGGGCAAAACAGTGTTTACAAAACCCAATAAACAGAGCAGCTGCACCATTTTAATACAAAATGACAGTTCAGAGATGGATAATAACCACATGGTTCCCTTTTTCAATGTGTCAGCAAGCCAATCAGTGTGAACTGATGATGATACTCTGAGTGTGTCTGCACTCTGTGACTGAAGTTTGCATTTGAAGCATGCGTTACTTAGGAACCACAGCTACCTCCAAGCTTTTTGTTCCTCCTCCAGTTGCTCTTTTACCGCCTTCAGTTCCTTCAGCAGCGCCGTGTCTGTGCCGTTCACCCATGTGTACACCACATCAATAGGCATGGGCAGACAAAGCCTGTGGAAAAAAACAAACACTCATATCACTCAAGAGACAGCACTTAAAGTGCAAATCCACAAGCCTGCTTTCCACTCCCAGCACACACTTCTCTGTAAATTTTGTTTTTATTCATGCATGGCTGCACCCTGTCTCCTTCCTTCAGATTTCTTGTATGCTGTCAGGGAAGGATTTTGCAGAAAATGTGCTGAGGGTTTGCACCATTCTTCACCATTTTATGAATATGATTTCTAATTTCTGAGGCCCTCCCAGGAAGATTCTGATTTACTATAAGAGAACCAATTTCTTTTGTTGAAATGGGTTCAAGGCTGGCTTCTTGTACCTGCTTTGGAATGATTTCCCACCCACGTTATCTCTGTAGGAGTCAAACAGCACATGATACTGGTCCCGACTCCACTCCACCACTACCTGCATGAACAGAACAACACACCGTGTAGTTCAACACAATTTTAAATCCCAAAACACCTACAGACACACACTGATCCACATTCAAACACCTGGCAGCTCCCTTTATTACATGCACACCTATTGTGCATGTCATTTTGGGAGTTTTAGTACCTGATACTCAATTTAACACAAGAAGAAGTTGATGTAACAAAATCTGAACTTCCTTAAAGTCTTCAAGTGATATTCACAAATCTTTTCCTCCCCTAAAAAGGCAATCATTTTAATTAAAACTTAGCTATAGTGTTGGTTCTAATGCAGAATATGCACACAACAGGAACAGTTTCGAGAGAGGTCTCATTTAAAAATCTACAAGCCACGTCCGTTTATTAACAGCAAGATCTCCTTAAACAGGCTATTTTTTTGAGTGGAGTCTGGTGGGCTGAAAGCTGTTAGGAGACAGTAAACGCGGGCTAAACCGGCAGCAGAACTGGATCTGTAAGTGACAGGAGCTGAAACAATAGAAGAAGCCTCACCTCTCCAAACTGAAAGGCGGAAACAATCATGAGGACGATCCCCCCGAAGCAGAGGTACAGCCCGTAACGGTGGGACAGACAGGTGTACGTCTGCCTCTGCACCAGCTTCAGCACCGAGTTCACGACTACCATGGTCCTCCGGGGCGAAGCATAGCGCTGCATTCATTCAGAAAAAACGCAGATAAAGGCGCTGAAAAAATAAAGTAAACATCACAGAGGAGCCGGATTTGTCAGCTGACCGCCAGCCAGACTATGACACATGACAACCGCACATCGCACTCTTCCTCGGCGGTGCTCCCGCACCGCTGCCTCCACCGCTTGAGGTCATTGTCGCCCTCTGGCGGTCAGGAGCAGAGTACATGATGCCTTCACGGCCTTCTCACGCTGGGGAACTGACGGTATCTCAAAAAATAGAAGATAGACAGGTTCATAATACATGTCATACATTTTATTTTTTTTCTCTGGTCCCCTCTCCGATCGGACCAGTAGTGACATGTTTAGCCGCATGTTCTCTCTGAATTGCTGGCTGTCTGAGTGGTGTCCAGAAAACAATGTGGGCTTCATAGATAATTGGGAAACTTTCTGGGGAAAACCTGGTCTTATTAGGAGAGATGGCATCCATCCCACTTTGGATGGAGCAGCTCTCATTTCTAGAAATCTGGCCAAATTTATTAACCCCCCCCCCCCAAAACTGTGACTATCCAGAGTTGGGACCAGGAAGCAGAGTTGCAGTTTTAGACGCCTCTCTGCAACTTCTCTCCAGCTGTCACCCCCCCCCAAAAAAAAACCCCACCCCCACTGTATCCACTCCCAGACCACCAAAAAACAAACCAAAAACCAGCAAAAAACAAATTAAGCACAAAAATTCCAAAGAAAGAACAGTATAACATCCTCAACTGCACCAAAGAGTAAAACAGTTAAATGTGGATTATTAAACATTAGGTCTCTCTCTTCTAAGTCCCTGTTAGTAAATGATTTAATAATTGATCAGCATATTGATTTATTCTGCCTTACAGCAGGATGAATATGTTAGTTTAAATGAATCAACACCCTCGAGTCATACTAACT
>VUQI01013617.1:2942-25579 GCA_015106735.1 Paratilapia polleni
AAAAAAAAGGTTAAAAAGAAAAAAAAAAAACTGAAAAAAAAAAAAAAACACTAAAAAAAAAAAAAAAAAAAAAAAAAAAAAGACTTCCTGTTACAGCTCAACACTAAATTATCTAATGAATTCATCAACTTAAAAACAGCGTTAAATATTCATTCTAAGAGTATAGGTAATAAATTAAATATTACTCATTGACTCATTATTTAAAAATGCATAATATGATTTGCATAGTTTTATCCTGATAGGAAATAATAATGGGTAGTTGTCTTGTAGCGTCTTTCATGACGGATGAAGCTTGCGTCTTTTTGTTCCCTCATCATCCCTCTATCCTACTTGCTTCTCATTAAAGTTTTAACGGAGGCTGTTTTAATTGTCAATCCTTTGACAGGTTGATAAAAGCAACTTGACAATTAAGTTCATTGGCTCTGCTATGCATATTAATTAGGTCTTATTTGGGTTTCTATTGTTATTGGAAGGAGCACTCATGGTGTAGCAAAATGTCATCCATTAACTTCTCTCTTCTCAGAACTTAATGTAATTAAGCTTGCTATTGTATGACTACGAGAGGAGACTCTAGAGAGAGGAACTTTTAGTATTCATTGTATAAATGAGTAATGCCATTCCTGTGACACTGCAACAACGCTGTTTCTCCAAAATCAGCCATTCACAACTTTATTATCTGTAACAAGTGCTGCCTGCTCTTGTTTGGTTAATGAACAAAGGGGGCTTGCTTTCATGTCACTACATGTGTGTATGCACATGTGCATGCACTGTAGGTCTGTGTGTGTGCTTGTGCATCTGCACATGGGTTTGTTTATGTATGTGCAAAGCAGAGATGAAGCAAGAGAGGGAGCATGTGTCAGAGGGGAAACCGGAGCAGGACATAAAGGGTGCAGAGAGGCTCAGCATTGGGAGGGAGGGGAAAGAAAAATGAAGTAGTGGTGGGGCTGGAGGTGGGATGGGTGTGTTCTAGCAGATTACCCAGTGCACCTTGCTCAACTCTGCAGGCCCACACACTCACATCAAAGTGGTACCCCCTATCTGCCCGAGGCTTAGTCGGCCCCTGTCCACCCCCCATGTCACTCCATACATCCTCTTGCTCGTGTTGAATAATTGACAGTTCTGTTTTACATGCTCAGCATTTGCCAGGACATGGAAGTGTGGCTCCAAACAGGGCATGACTCTGAGAGGTGCTGTGCGTTGGTCTGACTTCATTAGAATGTGCCCTACTAATGCTCTGCACGCACCCTGAGCTGTATACCATCAAGCATAATCCATGGAGGAATGTCTGTTGAATCAACAAGGTGGTTGCAGTAATAAAGATGCATTTTTGCTGCGCTTTTATTGGAACTTAATTGTCCACATAGCTTAAAGAGTTTCCCTTCCCGCCTGTGAGCAGACAGCAGGTTTCATTTCCTAGCCAGGTTTATGAAGGGAGCAGCACCTCCCTTCCTTACAATGGGACTGTTTCAGCTCCTTCTTTGAAGATACTACGTACTGTCTGGTGTGCACTTACATTCTGAATCTGCTGAACTTGTTGGATGTCACTCAAGACTGCCAGAATGGCCGTGCATAGCAAAGGACAATGACTGCCATGGGTATCTGAAGGGGCTAGAGTGTTTGTGCCAGGGCAATCTCTGAAGTCAAATAAGCCATTATCAGTCTGTCAAGCCAGGTCTCATTTGAGGTCTCTTAATAACAGTTAGGCAGTTTGGTGAAGTCTCTATCAATGCCCCAGTAATTGCTTTTTACAACTACTGTAGAGAAATGAGACAAAGAACTGAAGTGATAAAGCATGTTTGCAACAGGGTGGTGAGATTATAATCTCCTCTTGTGTATGCAGTGACATAAGAAAAATAATAAAGAATATCTTGTCTGTGGTTTTGGTCTTTGGATCACATAGGTTTGTAAGGAGACTTAAGTGTTAGAGTAGGAGTGTAGTATGGTATAGCTTAGTCCTCAAAGCAAGGGAAGGAAAGGCCTGGCTGTTCATTTGATAGTTTACCTTGACCCCTGAAGTGTGTCGCTCACACCCTGAGGGCTTGGGCTGGCAAAACCTTTCTCAGTCCCCCCTGGGAATGATAATCTCAACGTGGGCGTTTACCACGGACACCAGACACAACACCATTAGCCACAGCTCCGCTGCTGCTCATTAGGACCCCCGATCGATATAGGCGGCCACAGAAATCGCCAGCGCTGCGGAACCAGCTATCACTCTTCAGAGTTATTATCGTAAACAGCTCTGGCCAAGATTTAGGGCAGTACCCCACTTTTGCTGTTTCTATTGGAAATAGAGGGTTGGGAGGGCCATAACTGAGTGACCGAGGCCCTTCTAAGGACATTATATCGTATGACTTGTTCTCAAACTTTGTGCTGTGTGGAGCCATTGCCTTGCTATAAAATTAGAAGCAGTCAGGAATCATTACAGTGTACGCTGCGCTGTTCTCCAGGGTTTGGTGTTATGACATGGTTGAAGCAGAAAAACACTGACACAGAGGAAGTTCACTCATTACTGGGAAGATATTTTAGCTCTGATGTCTCCCTTATTGAGTGTCAAAAATAAAGGATTCAATTTAAACACACCTACACAATTTGCTGAGTTTGCAAAGCAGCTTTCTTAATATATATATATATATATATATATATATATATATGAAGGAGAAAGTAAAAGAATGACCGCACTGTTTTTAAAATGTTTCAGCACCCTAGCTCTGTGTTTGATATCACCATGACAAGATAATTTAATTATTTTCCAATTCTTTCCCTTGAAACATGAGGTGTGGAGACATTAGTCACAGGAAATTGTAGATGAAAAGACAAAAAAGGATAGCCCATTGGTTTCTGGCAGAGGAGAGAATAATATTGAGGCAAAATTGTGAAAATAAGAAAAAGGGGAGATGTATTGATTTTTGGTGGAGCCAGGGAAAGAAAAGAGAGGGAATAAAGAAGTGCTCTTTGGCCGATGTGTCCAAATGATGTCTCAGGGGAGGTTCTTAATGGTAGGGGGAGGGGTGGAGGGGGGTTAAGGGGGTGAGGTGGGGGTGACGGGGGCAGGTGCCTACCCTGACTAAGGCATGGAACTGCCCTTAGGCTAGGGCTAATGGTATTGGCTGAGCTTACTTTAAGCAGCTCTTTCCTAATGGCCAACTATGAGTGTGCCACAGGATAGACAGGTATTGATTGGTTCAAATGCTCTTGAGTTGACAAGAACTGAAAGTCCCTCAAGCATATACAATCTTGCAGCAAATTATGTCGCATGGAAAGGTGATTAAAAACAGAAGCTTGGAGCAGGCACACTCATTAAAAGTGTATATGATATTTTTCTTGTTGTCCGTTGTATCACTCTCTCTTATTTGTGTTTGCTCTCTTTTTGGGCCAAAGCCTTTGTCTCTGTGGTGTTAGTATGTGTTTTCTGAGTGAGAAATGTCTGTTTGTACAATGTGGAATTCTACTAGCAACACAGTTTTCAAGCCTATTTTCCATCATAGAGATCCACTGCATTGACGGTTGAACCTCCATTGCATCAGTCAAAGTGCAAACATTGTAGTTACGCGCTTCATCAGCTGTGCTCTAAATTGTCATTTGAGCAGAGTCAAATGGTCGGACATTTTTTTAAAAAATGTATCCAGGTGTGATGGTTATATTTGCTTTTAAAAAGGTGCAGCATACGGGTATAGTATACAGAGAACAATGCCATATATTTGCTTTGTTGTCATGCCCCCCTTCCTCATACACACATACAAAAAATGCTGTGTACAAGATTTTCTCTTATTCACAAGGGGCGCTTTCTAGACTGCTTGAGGCATCTGCTTTGATTGCATAATTCCCAAGAGACGAACAACACAAAACAAAAATACTGACTGAATTCAGACTTATAATATACCGAACAAATAACATACCAGCTCCACTCTTCAAAACCATAGTTCTCTAAAGAAAAGGAATTGGAGAGTAAATTCAGAGTTGAAAGCTTAGGTCTTTCGTAGTGAATGCAGGGATGAGGGTAAAAGATGAAACAAACTTTTTCTCCTGGCTGAAAATGTGCAGCATTACTAAAACAAATAGGCCATAGCATACACATTTACGTATACTTAAACTTAAGAGGCACATATCAGAGATACTATAAACCTTTTGTTTAAGTCTTAAATGTTGCAGATATTTCAGGAATGGATGCTGAGGAAATGTATTATAATGCAGGGGTAATACAACAGGTCCCTTACGTCATCTGGTGCTTTGCCAAATGTAGCATGACAGTTCCAAACAAAGTAAACACTGTTGAACAAATGAAAATTAAATGAAATGACAGGTCCATTTTCCTCAGGAAAACTAAAAAAAAAAAAAATAGGGGAGATTTTCTGCATCCAAATGATACGGCTGCACTCAAAGCTCACAGTTTTCTTCTCTTTCGATTAAATGCTCTTTCTCTGGCTGTTTGTGCTTTACAGTGGAGTGTGCTACATCGCTACTTTCTTCTCTACAGGGGCCCCTGGGCTCCCCAAGCAATAGGAGTAAATTAGAGTGCACCTGTTCCAGCTCCAAGATAAGCCATCTCCAGAGGATTTCCTCTGAGTAAAATGAAGTGAGTGAAGAATAAACAGAATATCACAGCATTACTCCGCCAAGGTGAAGTTGCTGCTGCTCTGGGGACACGGTTCGTTTTGCACAACACCCAGCAAAATATCCTCTATAAACCTCTGGATGTAAGACTGTAGGAATGGTCTCTGCTCACAGCGGAGAGAATAGGCGCTGCACTTTTGTGTTCCAACCAAGGCAGCGCGTCTGCTTCTCAACTGTATCTACTCACAACCTTGACTTGAAATGCTGTTATTTGTGGTCTGAGTTTTGTGGTTTGTTTCCAGCATGTTTTGACTCTGTGTCAACACATCTGCGATAGTCAAACATCAAACCACATACTTTCCCTTTTTCCATTCCTGTACCACTGCCAAACATTTCTGAAAGTATCTAATTAAGTCAACTAAGAAAATTGTCAGTACATCTTTCCCCTCTTCCCATCAGCTTAGCCACATGAGTAACTCCTTGTATGTTTCTTAGAGGAAATAAAAGCTGTAACCCCAGTGTGATGCCCAAAGACCACTGACCGTAGATGTCTAGAATGCAAAATTCACTCAGTTGGTTTACACATAAAAGGCACAGATAATTAGAGGAAAAATGTAATTCATCATACGTTTGATAATCAGTCTGATTTGGTCTCCTATCTGCACTAGGGCATTCAAATAACCCCCCTACTATTAGCACCCCTCTCTCCCTCACACCAGTAGTCTGTTTTACTCTCTCTTTGTTCCCCTACAACACATTATCATTATTGTAGCTAATTGCATGGTTTGCCTTGAAGTCGGGCTGGAGACTCGTGATCTGGGGTTGAAACGTGGACAGGGATCCAGTCTTCTCCACAGCTTGCTTTACTCTGCTAATTGCTGTTACCACAGGATAAGGCGTGCTCCTCGCTGTGGCCAGCCGGACAAGGCTGGAACAAGCATGGGGTGGGTTGGGTGGAGGGATACTATCACACAAGGGTGGTAAGATGTGGGAGGGAGAGCCAAGGGTGGCATAACTGACGTGGGATGGGTAGACCAGATTGGGGAGGGAAAGGATAGCGGTTGGAGGTAAGCGGGGGGGGTGGAACCGGTGTTAGATGTAGGTCAGCAGGAGTGGAGAACCCTAAAGATTACAGTTGGTTAGTGCAACCCCTCTCTGACAGGATCTGAGACCTTACTCCCAGCAGAGGTGGAGCCTGGCATTTGGGGAACCCAGCTATTAGTGAGGCTAATAAAGCCCATGCAGAAAGTTTTGAACCTCCAGTAGCCCAGAGACATTGTCCTGACATGGGTCCAAAGGCTGAATCTTAGTTAATATAATCCTAAATGACTAAAGAGAGTCTTTAAATGATTGTTAATAAGACAGCTGAGCTGTGGTGTGGAGTAAAATACATCTATAGGCGCCCATTTTCATTTACAGTCTCTCTTAATAATTATTTTTATGAGCTCCTCTTTTTATTATCATTGTTTATTAAAGAAGTGTAATTTAAAAGATGAGTTCATCTAACTCTAAAAATCTGAAATCTCTGTGAGTGCTGATAGTTTCCTAATTCAGATGGGAATGTTAGTTTTACACCACAGTATCAGCTTCCAACTTTAAAATGAGTCAGAGCTCCCCGATGGGGTTTTAGAAAAGGAAATGGAATCACAGACATAACGAGTGACAAAGCCTCCATCACCTCATATAAGATCTCATTCCATCTGTGAGAACTTTGGGTCTACCCCAGAAAAATAATAAATATCCCCCTCTCATGGCTGCCGCTCTTTTTGTTCAAAAGGTGTTTTCAAGACCAAACAAAGGAAATGGTGTCATTAATGATATATATTATGAACTAGGGCCTCTTAGAACAGTTTCCTACAAATGCATGGATAAGGGGTTGATCTCTTTCCTAACAAAGGATCTCTAAAATATGAAGTGAAAAGCTACCCAAGATGAAGCTGGTAAAGAAACAAGTGAGGAAGAGCCTATTTCCACAACACAAACAGATTTCCTGGCCTTTAGCAGTCTCTTACTGGGATACTTTGAGACATATCCATCAAAACACAGCTGTATTCATTCATATTTCATATCTCCTCCTTCTCCCAGTGCTTTAACACTGTTCTTTGATCAAAGGAGAGAAGTCGGATCACAACAGGAAGGTTCCCTGCCAGCCAAGAAGGAGAAGGAAGGCCAATCCACTACTGTACATGCTACCATATAGCTAGCTGTACTTCAACACTTCACTCAATGAAACAAGGGGAGAAAAGTAGAATAAAATAAATGAATGCCTTGCAAATGCAAAACCAAGAACACTTGAGAAATTCATGACTTTCCACAGATGAAATGTGAATTTCCACATTTTACAGTGAGCTTAGTTCCAGGCCATGTACAGTCCTGCTGCAAAACTGTGCAAAATACTTTGTGCTATAAACACAAACTCAATCAGGCAGTTGGGTCAAAGATTAGCAATTTTCACAGAGTTTGAGATGATTGAATGAAGTCTTTGTTAGATTTAGAGGAATAACAGTTTCTGCAACTTAAGTGATGGAATTGCTTAGAGATGGGCGTCCAGGAGCTGATTCAAAACACACAGCTCAAGAGTGTCACCATGTGGAGAGAAGCGGATATAACAAAAAAAAAAGTCCCTGAGCAGCTGTCTGAACAAATGCTTTACCTCAAAACGCAGCTCTAGAAAAGCAGTAATATTTCCATTTCTTCTATTACCATTTCCCTAGTTTTTTTTCAAATATCCTTTTTTCCCCAATTAAATTTCACCTGTTTTACATTAAGCCTTCAGCCTCCCTCTTTACCTCATGTCTACCACATCAATTCTAAGATACAGCCCTTCCAAAGACCCTTTTCAGTAAGGCTCTGGGAAAAAAGTGTTTGAAGACCTCCCTGACATTTAGACTCTCTCTGAAGATGACTTTGCCTTCTACTATAGCCTGCGGGAACATAGTAAGACCCACACTAAACTTCAATTGATATGCAGTGCCAGATTCCTCCAGGGGAAATTATCATTCTGTTCATAATAAGAGCCACAACAAGCACCTGGAAAATGACTTTATTATACACTCCGCTTCAATAAAAGTTTCCTATGACCCATCAGAAACACACACGGTGCAAGGGGCATAATAGTGATGAAATGAAAACTATATTATGCATATGATAGAATGCTTATTTGATGGTAGGCAGCGTGAGGATGCACATCTGCTCGGATGTGCTTGATTGGCAGGTGTGTTAATGCTGTGCTGTAGCCTTGGATGGAGGTGCTCTGAGACCCCTTTTTTCCTGAAGCCATTATCCAAATATGTTCTGTTTTTCAAACAAATGAATGGCACAAAAATCAAAGTATCAAAAATGTATTGCCCTTCATAATGGAATTCCCTCTGAGCAAGGACATGTAACAATGGGCCATTCTCAGCTTCCTGTCCTTTCCCTCTCTATGCCAATGGACGTGACCTCCACTGCTTTAACAATGGGGCATCCAGCAGCATAAGCACTTGGCTTCTCTCTCCACAGCCACTACATGCAGTAAAGCTGCTTTCATCTTTGTTGTTATATTTAAGGATGACATCCTAGCCTGTCGGCCTCTACCATTGTCTTCACCGTGATTATTTTCTATCCGTTGTTTAGCCCCAGTTGTGGCTCTTTGATGAAAAGGTCGCCACTCAATTGGAAAACAGTCATTAAAATGCGGTGGGTACTATTCACCAGTGTGCATGGGGGAACCAACTCAACTGAGCTGGTTAATCAAAAGTTAATTATATAATTTTCATGCAGATGAGGGAAACATTCAAATGAATCCCAACTCTACAATCATTACAAAAAATAAATAAAGAAATAATTCTAAAATGCTATAAAATGTTCAGGGACCAGGAGGCTGTAAACAATATGAAGTTTAATTTGAGGTAAACAAAGTGAATATCCACCAGGGGGTCTGGGAAGGAGAAAGTGAGGTTAAATCAAATTTGGAAACATAGATACCAGCAGGTTTTGTTGTCCTGATATACGTGCAATTAGGCAGGTCCTTGATGAGGACACTGGGAGGGAGAAAGTTGGCTTTCACGGCAAATGCTTTGGGATTATTTAAAGGGAATTTATGGGATTTTATACTTTATCTGTAAACATTAATTATCCTCACAAAAGTATACCAAATTGAATTAAGACAGTATTTTAGGAAATGTTATAAAAGCATAATTATCTTTTATGAAGATGTTGCAAAATTATTGAAAACTCCATGATGTATAAACTCTAGTAAATCAATTCAAGGAAGTCTCACAGTGACTTTCAGAAGAAAACGCCCAGGATAACGCTTTCTGTGGTAACTTTGTTAAAGAAGGTAAAGTATAATATAACACTTTTCAAAAATACTTAAGTCTTCCCTCATCAAAGGAAATGATTGTGCTATGCAAAGTGCAACCATGAATATTAAACCAATGACGTGAAGTATCACAAATGAACAAGCATTGTTCTGGAAGTGCAATGGAATGTGGTTTAATTTCTCTTTAATTCTATGTGCTTTTATAATGTTCACCTTTTCCCAGTTGTGCCAGCGGGTTTGGGTTCATTGGTGTGCATTACAACCACGCTCTAACAATGCCGGGCCTCCCCGGTGTCAGCACAGTTCATGAATCCTAGCCCCTTATGCACCAGGCGATTAGTATGGTGCTCTGTCTGTGGGGCTTTGCCAGAAAATGAGTTCTCTTTAAAACATATGCCCCCTGCTGATTCTTTTCCTTTCCTGATATGAAATTCCAATTTTTTTAATGAACACCAATTTCCTGTACAGAGAGGGGGGGAAAAAAGTTCTCTTACTCTTGGTCTGTTTTGGAAGACTGCAGTTATCCTAAATTAGCAGGGAGCTGCTGTGGACATTAAAAGCAGAAAATATTTAGATAGGTGTCTGATCAATATTCCAGCATGAGCACGAAAATCAGCTGGCGAAATTTTCCACATTGCATATGCAAGTAACCAGTGTGGCAGAAAATGGAATTACCAAAACTGTAACAAATTCAATTAAGTCATTGATTTCTAATAAATTGGCTTAATCACCAGCTGTTGTCATGCTAAGATTGTTGTGTCACAAGTTTGCCATGCTTGTCGGTCGTGGCTGCTTTACAAAGGCAATTGAATCTATTTAAAGGCTTTAAAAGAGCATTTTATATCATTTCATTTCTAATAACAAGATCTACAAGGCACATATAAAAATCAGATTGAACAGAACACAACAAGTTGATCAGGATTTAAAAGTTTATTACAATTTTACAGGGATTTAACCACTGATGACAAGTGATTAACATCTGTGCAACAAATGATTTGCTGAAGTCACCATCTTGTTGTCGGGCGATCTATCACTTGTGTTGATAATGATGTAGCTCTTCAATTATTAGGGAACCTTTTTTTTCGGTCAAAGTGACTGGAATCATCATTAATCTGAAGAGATTAAAATTAAACATCAGTCAATAATTTGATCTGATTCTTTAAATAATTAATCTAAAAATATTTAAATTTTAATTGCTATATATTATGTGACACCAAACAAGAAAAGAAAATTCGTATTCATATTACATCTACCAACACTCCAAAAACTAAAATGAATCATGCACATATTTACTCATGCAAAGAGGGAAGAATAAAAACAGTCACTGAGCAGTTTGTATGTTGTCATTGCCGATTTGGAACACAGTGGCACACAGTGGTGTAGTGTACATTAATATTGTACAATTGAAGTAGACATTGGTGATAAATTATGTATAATAGGCACTTACTATATTGTATGGTCTAAGTCTCTCTTGGGTTTGGGCACTTGCCTCTTCGGGAAGAGACACCACCCCTCCTGTGCCCATCATCTACGTACAATAAAAGAGAATTTAGAGGATGAAACCAAGATTGATACATCTGATCTCATTAACAGGGTTGAAGTATTTCAAGTGTTTCTCTTAAATTTTGCCCTTATTTAACATTTAATTCAATTCCACATATAATAATTACTCACCCTAATGGTTGCCTCAAGCTCTCCCACACTTCTCTTTCCACCTGGTAGCCATCCATAGGACCAGTGCTGGGACAGGGTGACCTGAACCACCAACGCCAGCAACAACACTTGCATTATAACTCGGCTGCTCGCTTCCATTAGAACTGCAGAGGAAGCCGAATTTGTAGTAAAACACAATAATGGCACAGTATCCTTACTCACAGCTCCATGGCTTGCAGATCAGGGATTGTAAAGCATCACCAAACACTTGTAAACATTTTAGATAGTAATTAAGGAGAAGAGTACTTTTAACTTAATGAACATTGAACAAATTTAAGTGACTACTGACTCACCTCTGTATTTGCCTTGTTAGCATGTGTTGCATTAGCCAGTGGGGGATTTTATAGGCATTGTACAAGGCTGCTGTCAGGATTATAATCCCCATCTGCAGGTGTGACACATTTGCTGACTAATGGGACACAAAATACTACTAATGGAGACTGCTAAGTGCTCAGATATGCTGACATCCCCGCATTGGTTCACACAGCATTAAAAATATAGCAACAAACATCTTTGTGTTTGCATTAAATAAATGTGTAAAGAGGTAGACAAAAAGACAACATTAAGATGAACTCTGATGTTCCTTATCATGAATTATTTATTGGATTCAGCTTTCAGAAAACAATGTTCAAATCCATACAGATTGAAAAGGCAGAAACATCACTGAAACAAGATGCTTGTGCATTTTTTTACATCTGCAGCAAGGCCTCACTGTAATTACCCTTATTTCTTATTATTCCTTCAGTATAACAAAACATTAAAGTCAACAATGCAGTAAACCTTAGTGATGATCAATGACCACTACTATTTATACATTAAATTAAATGAAGAAAATGATCAGTGTGTTATGTATAAACCAATCTTACAAAGTTACAATAATGAAAGTACAAACACAGTAGAAAGTTCTTCACCAAAACTCCCGAGCATACTGTTGAAAAAGAATTAAGTAGAAGCCTTGCAAAAATATACGCTTTTGTTTTTGCAGCAATATTGCTGTTTAAATATGAAACCAAGACAACTGTAGCTATCATAGTCAAAAAAATGCCAGCATGTGCATGATTCTTATTTTGCCTGAGCATTGTCTTTTGAGAACAATGCTTTTCTCTCTCTTCTTATTTCCTGTGAATGAAAAAGGTTTAGCTGCATAAATTATCAGCTATTTCATAAATTTCTACTGTGTTTTTCCTTTCTTTTCCTACACACTTATATATAATTTATATTCTGAGAAGTGTTTCTACAAATAGTTAACTGATGATCCATACATGAGACCACCATTCAAACAATGCATTTTAAAAATGTATATATTATATCTAAATTAAACATACAGTAAACTTCTGTCCTATCTTTATTAAAATTGTGTCACTTGGTGACAAGTCTTTCATGACTAGAACTCCTTCTAATCAATATGGCACTGCTTTATGCAAACATGCAAAAAAAGGGTAGAAAAATGTTTTTAAGCAAAATGTGACTGCGATGATACATTTGAGTTCATGTGATAATACAATATTTTCTGCCTGTTCCAATGTGGGCTAATTGCATTTTGCAGAGTCAGGCACCAATCCACGAAGTAATATTGCCACAGGCAAAAAGAAAGTTGGTGAAGTTGAATAATATTGCAGCAGGCAGCAGCTGTTAAGTTATTCCCAGACAGAAGTGAGGTAATTTGCAGCATCTAACTGAATGAAATGTGTCTAAAATTTTATGTTTTACTTTGAAATAAAAGTAGATCATAAATACTAGTTCCATATACCAGACAAGATATTATTTTGGAAAAAATTATTAATAACTGTATCTTACTTGTAAAACACACTTTTTTTTTCTCTTCACAGGAATCAAACATGTTACGTGTGCAACATGAAACACAATGTAAATCCAAGGCAGTGTGCTCAGTAAATAAATGAAGCTGAAGAACAAGAAATAAGAGAGCTGGTGCCCTCTATAATGCACTGGGCATGTTTTTCAGGTAGGAAGTGAGCAATACATTTTTTTCTTGTAATCCTGTAATATATATATATATATATATATATATATATAATACATTATCTATATTATGGATATAGACAATGCTGCAATACAATTAATACTCCCTTTTAAAACCTATGATCCTAAAATGTTGGATTTCTGTGACATAAAAATATTTTTTACATATTCAAGAATTCATCCAAGCTAGTAAGTAACATTTTAATTCCTAGATTTTTACATTGGGGTACTTGAAGATCAAACATTCTCGAAAGAGACACACTTTTCTGTGTCCCAAATGTTTTCAATTATACTACAGTATATTACATCATTTCTTTTGGATCTGCAATCAAGTGCAAAGTGTAAAAATTGCTTGCTTTAGAAAACAACATTCAGGAAAAAATTGCATACGTTAATTTGACACAAAGCATACAGAACAATACTACACTATTTGAAATTGGCGTAGTCTGAGAAAATGTCGACAAAATCCTGGACCACTCTGTAGCAGAAGTCATATTGCTCCTGCGGGGAAAAGCAAAAGAAAAAGTGTCACCGTGCAGAAATGATTCCAAACATGTTTATGCACAGCAGGTTTGATATTATCTTGTTTTTCACTTACCACAGTCTGAACCATGTGTGGTCTCTGCATGCGTAAACTCTTGACTGTCTGAAAAACGTCCAGGAGGCCTTCAGCTTTCACTCTTTCCAGAATGTTACTGAGGGCAATGAAGGTACCCGTCCGTCCCGCACCCGCACTAAGGTCATTAGGACAAAACTATCAGCAAACACATCACATAATGTGACCACTTGAAGGCATTTTAAAACAGTGACATTAAGTGCAGAACTACAACTGTGGAAAAACTACATACAATTATGAAACCTCAGAAGGCGAACAAAAAAATTGTAATTCTAACAGCCGTTTCTTAAGAGTAAAACTGCAATGAAACCCTTATAATCTTACCACATCCTTTTTCCATTTAACTAAAAAAAGTTAGCAGGAGAAAAGGTGACCTCTGTGTAATGGTGCTAATAATTATCCCCACTTAAAGAGAGGCTAATCCAAACGCTAACACTAATCAGTCTGGAAGCTCAGTGTTTGACTGAGTCAATGTTTACAATGATGGTGGGATGGAGGGAGAAAGACAGAGAGAGACAAGAGTGAGTGCGAGAGCGATGTGCGATTCGGAAGAGAAGCGTAGAGAGACGTTAGGGATTGCAGCGGGTTAGCCCCATCCCCAAGAGACGGAGAAAAAGCTTTAAAAAGCCCCTCTTAGACAAGTGGTGATGAAGGAATAGAAGAGAGTGATGACACCATTTCCTGTCGTTAGCTCATCTTATCAGATTAATCATAGTGGGAGTCAGAGGAGATTTCACTTTGAGAGGTTTTAATTGACTGTGAATCAGTGGATTGGATCAATCCCACAGGGGCATGCTGCTTTAGAATCACTTCACCTGAAGCTAGGTTCTGATCAAAGCTTTCACAGCTAAGTCTTTATAAGGGATCACATAAGTGGTTTAGGCATAGAACACCAGGCCTACTGAGGAGAGGAAAAATGTACAATTTATTGTAACAGACATTTGTAGGAGCAAAAAGTAGTGAAAATGAAAGGGGTCGTATTAAAAAGCACGAGTGGACAGATACAAAGTGTAATATAGTGTATATAATTTCCATCTGATGAGGTGCATCATGCTGCAGAATTCTCAAATTGAAGTTCCTCACCTGCAGTGCACAATTATGGGGCGATTTCCAGATTGCTGCTGCTGCCTCTGCACAGCGGCAATAATGTCAATCATCCCTCTTCCCTCGGCTGGTATTCCAATCTCAGGCCATCCGTGGAAGTGGAAGTGTCGGACATGTTGCAACTGCTTTTCCTGGTGTTGGGCAAATGTGATAGTTATTTTCATCTAATTAAAAAATGTAAATGTAATGAAATTACATGAACTTTAATCTGCTCTGATGATAACAGCACAAAGAGAACAGGGCAGGAAATTTGTTCAAATTAAATGTTAATTTTAATATTCTTTAGTGTTTTAATTAAACATTACGCACTGGTCTGTAGGTGAGGACCATGTCTTTGAGAGTGAAGGTTTCACACTGTGTATCTCCAGTCAGCTCCACAGTGTAATCTCCAAATGTTACACTGCCCTCTGATGGCCAATACTGGTAACACTTTTCCTGGTTGAAGAGGTCAAATGGAAATGCAATTACGCTACATTTAACTGTTTTATACTCTGTTTGGTTATTATATTCTCAGTTCAGATCATAAAAATGAATAAACAAAACCACTTATTACATTTACAATTATGCAAACTGTATTGAAAAAAGATAAGAAAAATTGAATAATAAAATTTAAAACATTGTTTAAATGTTCAACTCTGCTTTTCAACCTGTACTTTTGCAAGAGCACCATACTGTACCTGCTCCCTCTCTTTGAGTTCGGTGAGCATAACGATTGAATGACACCTCCACTCCCACACCATCCTCCAGAAGTCCTCCACTGTGTGAGACAGTGGGCCCTGGGTTGCGATAAAATAGTCCTTCTGCCTGTAGCCCTGGAGGGCAGATCATCTGGTAAACAACACTTGAGAGTGCAGCAAACATAATATTTTGCATTGTTTGTAAAGGAAACAATGAGCTTTATATATACTTCTATGGGAAATCTATACAGGAGGTCGTGAGGGAGTGCTTACATCAATAAAGGAGGCATTGATGTAGTCGGTGAACTCCTGTCCTCTTTTCACTGAGAGTATTACTCGGTTGAAATCATCTGCAAACAGAAAAAAGGAAAATGAAACTTTTCACAAGTGATTCCTAATAAAATAAAACTTTGAAAGGGTTGATGGAAAAAAAACCAACCGAGTAAAACTTTAGCTGTGTTATTAAGGCCAAACACACTGCAGTCTATATCTGTTTTCAGTGTAAAAAAGTTGTACCCAGGTTTACTTTTCTTACTCTAACTGCAACATAAAGCAAAGACAGAAGCCCTATTTAAATGTCACTGATCACAGCTACATGAACTGATTATCTAGATATCTGTGTATGGCATCTATAAAATCACCAGCTGTATGATACTTTGATGTTACTTAGATGTGATGTATTATGAAACTGTTCGGAGTGAGTGTAGTCCTTACACGGAATGATCTGAAGCACACGGTTCTTCTTCATGTTGGCAGGAAGGTTCCCAGTTCTCATGTTCTCCTTCATTATGCGAACGTTGGTCAGCTTCTGATGGGAGGAAACACGAACAGACGCACATGATCAAAAAGTTTGTTTTCATCAGTACAAGGCAGTACAATGCTAATAAATATGGAGATTTTTAAAGCTGGTGACGCTAGAACAGACAATATTTCCATAGTTATAGCAAGTAAAACCCAAGAAGGTGGACAAAAACATTAAGGTAGAGAAGAAGAAGAGAGCGAAGAAGAGGCATTAGGGAATAATTCCTTCTAGTGCGTAGGGAACTGTGAAGACTCTTTGCAGGAAAAATGAGAAATTTTCACAGAGCTACAGTAAATTCTATGAGGCAGATGGTGGTGCCTTATAAAGTTTTAGTTGATCCAAAGCATTGTTATTTATGTTACTACTGCCAAGAGCTGCACCCTGGGCAAGTCTTCCATGAAAATATACCCATGCAGGGCGCAGGGTGATGGGTACGATTCATTACTGACTGAAATGTTTAAGACAGAGTTTCTTTCTTCATACCCTGAACTCCTCCTCCAGGCCCAGCCTGTCGTGGGGAGCCCTGGTGTTGTGAAGCCTCTGCAGATGGCCCTCCAGAGAGCACACATCTAGCTCTGTGTCTCCATACAGATAGTACTCCAACAGAGCCTGGTAGATAAAGGAGTACTGCATCTAAGGAAGAGGAAGACAAGAAGACAAAGTTGTAGAAGTAGTTGCTTTGGTTTGCCAAACTATTTCCTACTATTTTTGCATCACAAACATTGTTGTTTCCTATGCCCTCGCTTGTTTATGCCACGACCAGAGCGGCGAGTTGAGCTGTCAGTCCAAGGTACAACAGGTCGGAAAGGGTCAATACTTACATCTGTCTGGATCAGTTGACAGCGCTGTTCTCGTATTCTGCTCACAAATCCAAAGACATCCACTCTCTGTTCCATGTGCATCATGTCGATCATGCTGTCAATGACAATGAATGTCCCAGTCCGCCCAACCCCGGCGCTGTGGAAACACAAACAAGAAGGCTCAAGGTCTTCTCTGTAACAAACAGCAAAGCGTACAGAACAGCACAAAATGTGTCCAGTAATGACTGAATGTAACATTATAGTTACATGTGCGAGAGCCTTCACAGGAATAGATGCACACACAATACAAATACATGAACATATCATTTTCATTGCATCACATTCATTTGCACTTTTTTGTTAGTTTTTTTTTTTTTTTTTTTTATATTTATTGTTATACTAGTCCTAATATAGAAGAGCATATGTAGAAGTACTTCACCTCTGAAGCCCAAGCACACCTCTAATAAATTTACAGGGGTCATTTCAGCAGACAACACCTCTGGGAGTACAGAGCTTGGATTCCACAGTGGGGCGTTGAGCCCTTTTCAATGGGCCCCATTCAAGAACAACAGTCCCACTCCCTGAGCACCTGCTGCAGCAGTTGCTACAGTTGGCTGCAGCTTTCTTTGGTGGGGCTTAACACTGATTGGTCAGGCAAACATATACACATACCAAGCAAGCATTTTTATTCATCTACAGTGAGCTTAACTTTAACTTTTGTATAATTTGTAACTTTTAACCACAATTATTAGCACTGAAAAAGTGTTTCCTCTACCCTAACAATGAACTGCATCAGACTATATTTATATAACTGTGCTTGGATGCCTTCTTCTGACTTCCTTTTTACTACACATTTTACCTGCAGTGCACAACAATAGGTCCAGCGTAGGATGGATTGACAGCTTTGACCTTCTTAAGGAATTTCAGCATGCCAATGGGTGAGAATGGCACTCCGAAGTCTGGCCAGCTGGTGAAGTGGAGCTGGGTGACCAGCCGGGGACCTCTGAGACCATCGCTGCCTTGCTGTGAAGCACAGACACACAAGGTTTATACTTTATGCTTTGAAGACACAAATCAGTTAACTGACTTGTCATTTATCCTTTTTTATTTATTTTTTTTACAAAGCGAGTCAACTACAAACTGCTACCTACTGGAAAAGAAACTTCAACTTTATTGATTTTTTTTTTTTTGTCATTTTGCTTTTTGGGATAGAATGTAATTATTAAACACTTTGCTTCACTTTCATATCTCATCAATACTCAAGAGATCAGAATTTCATTCTCTTGAACACTTGGTTGCTTTGTGTTCTGAGAGCTGAATGTTAAAGCACCCAGTCTGTCAGCTTGTACTGAAGAGCTACAGCGCAGTCACAGTTTTTAGAGTCTGAGAGGATATCTGTGCTTGTCTAGCTTCAGATGGAGAGGGAACAAAGTGAATTTTGGAATCTGAAGGCTTCGCAGTACACTGAGTTGGCATCCAACCTGGCAGTCAAAAAGACAAGAAAAAATACAGATACTGTATGTGTATGGATTTCTAAAGATAAAATGATGAAACCAAACACTGCATATTAATACAGTGCTCACTGTATGTTAAATACACCTACATATTTATAATTTATGCTCTGTCTATTATCTGTATCCTTTAATATTCTCTAATGTGTTTCCATACTGGTTTTTCATTTATTTATTATATTTTGTATCCTATTACCGTTCGCTAAAATGCTCCAATTTCCCCATGGGGAACATTTTTACACCACATCTGAATGCAGCTTAGTTTCATGTTTAATATTTAATTAGAATCTAGCAACTATGAGAATAGATTTTTATATTTTTACAGTGATTAAAAACCATATTAAGAATAACCTGTGAAATTACAGCATTATTTGCTTTAACCATGTGTAAATGTTTAAATAAAAGCAAACATTTATATTATTCTTAGGTTATTTAAATAATTAATTTATTTTTGGATAAATCTATTCTTGTTCGTACAATACAGTGTAATGACGTGTTTACAGCTGCAAAAGTATATCAGACATATGCAGCAGTGTGTGAAATATGTTCCTGGAGACACCTACTGTAGCAGGAACTACTATAAAGATGTTTTTGAATACTTTGGCAGGTGTTTATACACTGTATGGACAAAAGTATTGGGCCACACCTCCTAATCTTTGAATTCAGTCCCATTGCCACAGGTGTATAAAATCAAGCACCTAGCCATGCAGTCTGCCTTTACAAACATTTGTGAAAGAGCTCATTGAATTCGAGTGTTATGCTGTAATATAACCCCACCACTGCAAGTGAAAGCATTTGAAAGCATGTGAAGTTACAGAGCGGGGTCACTGAGCGGCGTAAAAGTCACCAATGCTCTGCTGACTCAATAACTGCAGAGTTCCAAACCTCCTCTGGCATTAACATCAGCACAAAAACTGTGCGCCGGGAGATTCATGGCATGGGTTTGCATGGCTGAGCAGCTCCTGTAGGTGTAATGCGTAGGTGGCCCAGTTCTTCTGTCCATATAGTGTATGTAGACTCACGTTTTACTTACATATTGAACGCAGAATTTTCTAACAGTGTAGTCCACCAGTACAGTAACATCCTCCAATGCCACCCTGATGTTCCCATACATCCAGCAGCCTTTTTCTGGCCAGTACTGATAACATTTTTCCTGGTGAGAGAATAACAATATACGTTTTTCTTAGTGTAGTGCAGGAAGGAAAATGAATGCATCTAAAAAATGTATAACAGTTCTTGTGTCCTTGCAATTGTGGTTGTAGACCTGCATCTATTCTGTACATACTATGCTTATATATAAAACTGTGTATTTGTTGTGTGTATATCACAAAGGCAGTCACAGCGACTTTGTGCTACTCTTTCAGTCAATAAGATCTTCACAATGACGTTTCAACTCATTAAATACATTCTCAGACTAATTATCATGAACCCTCCTAGGATCTTATCAACAATTATTTCATCATTGATCCCCATTGCCTCTATTCTGCCCCATCAAACCTGCTGTTGAGCGCTCAATTGATCATCCCTTTGAGGCTAAATTTAATGCAATGCTAAGTAATCTTCTGGGTGACACTTTGCATGGATTCTCAGTTAGAAGAGGGGGTTGAATAAATTATGTCCATGACTTTGGGTATTGAGAATTCAATAGGGTTTTCACTAAATGTGCACTGGACGCATAGGGATTGTATATTTTTATTCTTTAGAATAATGCAGTGCAGAGAGAAAATACCTCCTTTCTTTCCTTTAAATTTGTCAGCATTACTATAGTTGCTATTTTCTGTTCCCAAATCATCCGCCAGAAGTCAGCCACTGTCTCAAGCTTTGGACCTGAAACAGAATCAAGAAAAGTAGTAAAACTATAGTGAAGATGATTATAAACTCAACCACTGGCTCAACAGAAAATGTGCATTTACCTTGAGCTGCAATGAATTTGTTCTTCTCTTTATAACCCTGTGTGCAAAAACCGTATAGATGATAATTTGTCAATCCACATTATCCACATTATAGCTTACTGTAATTACTACTCACATCTATATAAGATGCATTTATGTAATCTGAGCACAGGTGTCCATCAAGATGACTTAACACAACCCTTGAATGATCGTCTGTGGAACAGAGAAGAAAAAAGGAAATAAAATTGGTTCTTAATTTTAATTTCAGCCCACATCACCTTTCCTCATGTTGACTATCAATATGTCTGCAAGCCAGAGGGCTTTTCAGAAATATTGTCTCCTGCAGAATATAGATGCTCACTCACATGGTAAAATGTTTGGGTATCTGTTTTTCTCTCTGTTGTGCTCTCTGCTCGCCTCCTCAAAGGACCCATGGTGGTAGTAACACGGCAGTGACTATAAAGAGAGAATCCAATCCTCATGAGATAAAAATAAAGCCACAGGTACAAAGCCTACTAACACATAATTTTAGTACTGTTTTTTTTTGCACTTCTTGTTGTATGGTTGCGGAACAAAGATCTCAATCCACATCAAATAAATACATGCTTACATTGAACTCTTCTCTGAAGAGCTTGCCATCATCTGCAGAGCGTATCCGGTACTCCTCCTCCAATGAGTCCAAAGGGATAGGGAAGTACCTCTTGGATGGTGAAGGAGATCTGGGGAGAAGGACCACTGTCTGCTCTCCTGTGTTTAAAAGAATATATGGTGGCTAACGTCTCCCTAAAGAGAACATTACAAGCTCTCACAGCACCTGCAAAAACAAGCCTGATAGCTATTAAGATTTCCTACTTCAGTGGGTATATCATGACAGAAATGATTTCTTAAGCCATAAACATGCCGCTGCTGCACAAAACTGTCTTAACTCAGAATTTGGCCTTTCTGTTTATTTTTTATTTTTTCCTTGAAGTGAAACTTCATATGGGTCTCTACAGGCTCTACAAGAGCCTTCACAGCTACTTTGGACTGCAGGTTGTGAAACTTTTTCTTGTCCATAAAGCGCTAAAATTTACAAATCAAATTAAGAAAAGGCTTAGAAAACAAAAAGCTTGCTTTATATTTTCATCCAGTGGTTATATTGAGTACAGCACAACCATACCTTGTTCCTCCAAGAAGCCATTTGGAATTTTTTTATCCACAGTGGTAACTAGAGCTTTCCTGTGGTTTTTGAACCTATAGTAGTGACAGGGTGAGAGGTAAAGAAAAGCAAAGCCATCTATTAAAGAGAAAAAAAAATGAGCTGACCTTGATCTCTACAGTGGTGCCGCTAAACCCATAAATAAACAACAAATACCAAAACCAATATCAAACACCTCATAGCGGCAAAGCTGTTCCTCCTCATGTTGTTGTCAGCTGGCTGGTCAGCAAATGAGTGTCTGTGGCATGACCTGACCTAGCTGTCTTTGTTTACTGTCTTAGTGGAAGAGCAGCTGTTTATCCATAAGCCACTGCTCACCGCCCATTTAAAAACCACCCCGCCCTGATGCCCCAGCCTGATACATTCACTTTCATGCTCACACACATACATGATAAAAAGGGGGCCAGAATAAGTGAGGAAGAGTTAATGTGTATGTACAAGTTTATTCACCTCAGGCAGTAGATTGTCAGCAGGACAATGATGATAAGAAGCAGGGATATAACCAGTGTTGAGGGCAACACATGAGCACCCTGATGGGTGGAGTTTCCTACATAAAAGATAAAGTGAACCATATTAGCTTACAACAAAACAAGCTCCTAAAGTATATATCAAAGTATATTAAGGAATATACTATATTAAAGAAATAAATTGGAAATAAATTATGGGCACATGAAGCTGAGCTTTGCTCAGCTTTGTTCAGAGGTTGAACAAATCAACTTTTATTTTTTTTTTAACCTTTAAAGATTTTATTAAGATTTAATTCATATTGATTTGTAAAGTGGTTTTAAGGGTATTTGCTGGACTATTTTTCCTGGAAGTCACTAACCACAGTCTAGAAATAGTCAGTGTAACTTTCTGCAAGCCAATCTAACTGGTGCTGTTAACACTGTCCTGCTGCAGAACCCAAGTGAGCTTGAGCTTCAGGGCACGAACTGATGGTCGGACATTCTCCTTCAGGATTTTCTGGTAGAGAGCAGAATTCATGGCTCCATCAATTACGGCAAGTCGTCCAGGTGCTGAAGCGGCAAAGCAGCCCCAGACCATCACACTACCACCACCACGTTTGACTGTTGGTATGATGCTCTTTTTATGAAATGCTGTGTTAGTTTTACACCAGATGTAATGGGACTCAAACCTTCCAAAAAGTTCAACTTTTGTCTCATCAGTCCACAGAATATTTTCCCAAAAGTCTTTGGGATCATCAAGATGTTTTTTGGCAAACGTGAGACGAGCCTTTGTGTTCTCTTTGGTCAGCAGTGGTTTTCTCCTTGGAACTCTCCCATGGATGCCATTTTTGTCCAGTCTCTTTCTTATTTTTGAGTCACGAACACTGACCTGAACTGAGGCAAGTGAGGCCTGCAGTTCTTTAGATGTTGTTCTGGGTTCTTTTGTGACCTCCTGGATGAGTCATCGATGTGCTCATGGAGTAATTTTGGTAGGCCAGCCACTCCTGGGAAGGTTCACCACTGTTCCAAGTTTTCTCCATTTGT
>VUQI01013635.1:2809-18199 GCA_015106735.1 Paratilapia polleni
CCCTTTTTCTCAAAAAAAAAAAAAAAAAAAAAAAAAAAAAAAAAACAGATTGCTTTACCAGCCTGAATTGTTTTTAGATGACTGTAGCCAGATCTATCAGCAAATATGTCTTCCATGGACTTGTGTATCTTTGATTCAGATGGTTGGTATAGAAATGAATGGCACTCAACAGAGGCTGGATAAATAGGCTGTTCATCCTCTGTCAACAAATCTGGAGGGATACACTTAGCCTGTTCCTAACTGGCTTACTGAACAATGGACAAAGTTTTTCCCCACATAACTCTTTCTGTTTCTTTATAATGACGTAATTCCCAAAGGATACTAAAGGACTTTTTGACTGGACTTGTGATGCTTTGAAACAATTAATATGTGAAACCTACACTGCAAATTAAGTAACACCTTTGCACGTATTTAAAAGGTTTAGTTACTACTTTTCACACGCATCAAATTTTAATGGTGAGCGGCCATTCACTCTTGATAAACATTTCCATGCTCCTGTTTGTGCCAACATGGTGGTAGCTCTCAACCCAGTGACCCACCGCACTCACAGTGTCACAGCTTCCCTGTTCTAACACAAAGGCAAATAAAACACAACCTGAGCAAATAAACTGTAAAACATAATGGAGGAAACATAGAGCAACTCAGTATGAAAGAGCACGCACAATATTTTAGCTAATTTCCATAATTTCCTACAGCAAACCTTGAACTTCCCAGACAAGCTTACTTGGGACTTGCAGACGACACACAATAGAAATAAGTACAGCACAATTATATTTCAAGTTGTGTTTAATTAATCTGCAAAAGAGTTCATATTTACCAAATCAGTGTAATTACCTCAGAAGGAAAGAAAATGTCCCAAAACTCTAAATATTTAAGTCAGTAAAAAAAAAAATTCTCTTATTCCCTTTAATTACTTTGAGAATTTGGGTTTACAGTGTACATAAGGGATCTATATCTGGAAGAATTAGCTGTTAGTGTCCTCTCTGTTCACACCGTTCTCTGTATCCAGAGAAATCTTGATAATGAAGTAATAATACGAAATTAAAAAAATAATTGGCGAACATGAAAATGACTGAAAAAAAAGCAACCGTGAACCTGTACTGTACATACTAATACCAGCAGTATCATTATCAGTGTCTCATGACAGGCATGCAAATACACAGTGGTGAACAGTGCAACAGCATCCTGTATAAATGTCAGAAATGCACTTAAGGGAGACACCAGTACAGCATTTGTATTGGCTTTGGGTGCCTGTGCAGCTCTCACTGAAGATGGATGAGAGTTATACAGCGACAGCACAAACAAGAGTTAGGAAAATTTGATTGAGCTGGAGGAGGGAGGTCAGCTGATTTACACCATATGTGGGAAGAGAAATGTCACAGAAGATGAACAATCTGTGAGGCGTGTGTGAGAGAGAAAAAGAGAGAGTGTGTTTGTCACCTGCTTCCTCTGGGGTTTTATTGTGTCTTTAGTGTTAATTGTGATTTCAGCCTTTTGTCAAACATCTTCCGAGGAGCAAGACGAGGTGTCAAACATGTTCATCAGTTATTGTGACACATTTGTACCTTACAGTTACCGTTCAGCTTTCTGGGAATTTTGCTTGTTTGCTTTCCAGTGTTGGGGAGTAATTAGAGATGTGCAACAGGGTTAGATGTTTAAATTATAAAATAAATCTAACTGTAATCAGTTGCTAAGAAAAATATGTTATCAAATTACAGTTATTAATCCAAATGTTTGTCATTAAAAAAGGCGCTCCATTTTAGTATGCATAGCTGTAATCAACCTGAGTCTCCCATCCCTGCAACCAGTTGACAAGTCAGATTGCCGTGTCTTCAGACAAGAATTGCTTTTAGTGCTGAAAATTCAAAAGTGTTTTCCTTCTGAAGTCAGAAACGGGCTCAATGTCAAAGCTGAAGAAACATGGACAGCCTTTAGACTATTTGCTTTACTGCTCAATTTGAAACATTTGTCAGAAGAGTAATCAAAAAGTAACTAAATTTACAAGTTTACTTTAAAAATTAAAGTAAATTTTATAAAGTAACATTACTAACTGGACTTGAGTAACTAGCTATCTGTAACTCGTGCATTACAGAAGTCACCTTCCCAACACTGTCGCATTCTTGCTGAGAGTCGAGAAGGCTGACATTACTTTCATATCTGTACATTACATTAAGTATGAAGCTACAACAAGGTCAGCTACCTTAAAGAAGGCAAAAACAACACGTTACCATTTCAGTGGGTTTTTATAGTCCCGTACTTTACTCAGTGAAGAACGCTTTTTTGTTTCTGTTCAGCGTTTGTCAGACAGACTGGAAAGCCTGTTTCCTCCCCAGATATCATTTCTGTTATAAGTGGTGGTCAGTAAGTTTGATTTTACTGACGCATAGCAGCAGTTTCGGTCATTCATACAGTCAATAACATAATTTACTTCAGGGCAAACCAACATATTGTACTGTTATCCAAGCCAGTGCTTCACTGCAGCCAATATTTACTATTAGTAATGTCTGTTAATATTTACCTAAAAAAGCTTATGTATTGTTACGGATAACTTGCACCATCTTATTATCCATTTAACTTACTTTCAGGCTCACATTTTACATCTAAAGGAGGAATGTTGCTCCTTGCCCCTTGTCTGAGATTAAACTGTTTATACGTGTTTTTTTTTGGTCACCTTTTACCAAATCACAATGTAATTTTTCATTAATGCAGAACCTTGCAATGATAAACACCCAGCAGCACATTTATAAAATAACTAAGCAATCCTGTGGGTCTCTGCACACTTTTAAAGTTATACTGACTGCTCGCTTTAGATCATGTGGCATGTAGGAGGCATCCAGAGTTTCAGTGAAGACACAGTTCAATAAAAGATCTTAAGACACTGGAACTTCTCTCATCTCTGCTTTCAGCAGCAATCGTTCTGCAATCCTCCTCCAAAACACAGGTTACTGGAATGCAACAATACCATGGCTCACCAGCATCAGGCTGATCGGTCTACATACACCGGCCCTCTGGGATGTTGAGAATATGTCATAATCCCAAGAATGCCTTGACTAGCTATGAAGATATTAGTTGAGAAAAAAACAGTTCATTTCTTATCACTTAGAAACTGCCAAGAAGCCCTTGAGCAAAGTGCCTAACTGACATAAGACAAGCTGTTGTTATAAAACCTATGCGCAAGTTTGCCACAGCTTTTCTTTATGACACGTTTTTCTTCTTCTTCTCCTGCTTTTGGCCCTCCCTTTTTACAGTGCAATGCAATGCTACTTTGTTAGCGATGGAGGATGTTATTGAGTCACCAGATCCTGCATCGTCTTCATCTGTTTCCCCTTTGGAGTGCACCTACAGCATTACTGTGTATGCAGGTTATGGAGTGGAAATTCAGGTAATGTGCATTAACATGAATCCTCCCAAATTTTAACCAACTGTTGTTTTCACTGCAGAACAGAGCATTTTAATATTGTCTTTGAACTGAATATGTAGTCTACTGAATTTGAAATAGTAATAGGTATATAGACAGTGGTCTTAAGAGCTCAACATACTGCTGCTTGATAAAAATGGCAGATTTAAAGTATTCATTACATTAAATTTAGGCTCTTTGACTCAGCTCACGACCATGTAAGTGCAACATTTGTATAGATAGACCATAACATTGTACAGTTTGTCATGAGTTAAAGGCTGTATAGTACCAGTGTCAGTGGAATCATTTCATCAGCCACTAAATTACCTGGGAAGTTTATATAGTGTAATATACAACAATGCCAGCAGACAGAACAGGCTCCACATGTCCTATTTTTTCCCTCAGGTGAGGAAGGCTAACCTTTCCAAGGATGAGTCTCTAACAATCATGGGGCATGGAGGTTCAGGACCAGAGCTGTTAGCCAATGAGACCCTGATGAAAGAGGGCCAAGTGATTCGCAGTACAACCAATCAGGTGTACATTCACTATCGCAGCCTCCGACAGACCAACCACGGCATATTCAGCCTCCACTATCAAGGTAAATTAACTTAACCTGTTTCATAAGATAAATGGAATGTTTTTAGGTATCTTTAATGACTTTATATGCTTTCTGTTAAACTGAAGACTACACCAGATTTAATCTACCTTTATTCAGCAGCGTTAATGAGCGTTAAATGTGGCTGGAGTGAAAAGCTCCATAAATGGACACTGAAAGCATAGAAACATGGTGGCTGTTTCTCTCACTTTAATTTACATGTTTTAAATTAGTCACTGTCCTTTGTGTTTTAAAGTGTCTCTCCTGCACATTTTCATATGCACCACATATTCTCTAAACCCTGCTTTGTTTAGCCAGGGAACTCTGAGCTTTACACTGTGGATTGAGCTGAATGAAAAGATCAGAGGTGAATAGCAACATTTATTAAGAAACAAGAAAGCAACAGATGATGTGTTTAGACTTCAGTGGCATCTTCATAAAAGGAACACCAGTGATGATGAAAGATAATTGTTCAGGTTAAGAGACAGGCAGTGTACATTTGCATCACCCGGGACGATTCTTTCTGCTATCTCTGTTCTGCTGTCTAATGATAGCAGAACAGATATCTAAAGACTTAAAGATCAGCACCTGATGGAAGAATTCACTGAATCTGTAAATGATGAACAAGAGGGGGTTTTTGCAGGATGGGACAATGATTACCAGAGTGTATAATAGAGAAGGTTACCAGCAGAAGAATAAAGAATGTGACTGAGAAAAAAAAAGATCTGCGCTGAACATTTAGTTAACTGTTGCTTCATCTTTATCAACAGCCTTTCTGCTGTCCTGCCCATTCCCAATGTCTCCGGAGGGTGGTGGAGTGACAGTGACAGACATCCATCCTGGGGGTCAGGCACACTTCCACTGTGATCCAGGTTTTCAAGTCCGTGGCCATGAGGTGGCAACATGTGTCAACACAACACAGCCACACTGGAGCACTCCTGAGCCTCAGTGTGTTGGTTAGTGAACTGATTTAGATTTGTTTGAAATGTACTTCATATTCTTTGCTAACTGCATAAGTGTAAACTTGGTGGATTTTGAATAATTTGTTATTTTTTTCTCAGCCGTGTCTTGTGGAGGGTGGATTCGTAATGCAACTGTGGGACGGATACTGTCTCCACCTCCTCCATCAGTAAGCAACCACAGTAACGGAAATAATCTGAGCTGTCACTGGTTAATAGAAGCCAAAGAGGGACACAGACTCCACCTACACTTTGAGAGAATTGCACTGGATGAAGATGATGATAAGTAAGCCTGTGTTTCTACTACCTTACATATCACAAAATATGTTGTCTGAATCTGCTTAAAGACAACATGGAGAATAGCCTCTGATTTAAAAAAGAAAACAGTAGAATATTGATAACAAATTTACATTTTTGTCCTTTTATATTTATATTTATATTTTTAGTTTTACCGCTTTCACCACAAAGATTAGTTCTAGGAGTGTTAGATTAGGGCAGCCTTTTAGAGTGGCTTTTCCAAAGTTCCAAATAAGTTTTTTTTATCTTAAGCTGGCCCTTTATCCGGCCCTTCAGTTCATCCTCTGTTTAAAATGAGTCATCTTTGCTCCTGTCTCTTTAAAAGCCCACTTTCTTCTGATTGACTGTTCCTCTCCTTGCTTCTGCAAACAAAAACTAGCTTTGCCTGAGATGACCATATAAGGAAAATGAAGATGATGTCAACTCAGCAGAAGAGTAGAAAAGAAACACTGCAAGCCAATGTTTACTGCAGTCTGAAGCCTGAGCCTTAGACTCATAGGGATTAATTTTACATCCACTGACCTCAATATTTGAAACTTTGGTCCTGTTTAATATGAGCATCCAACACTCTAATATGTTTGTATATGACAGAAAATAAGCTCAACCATAGTAGGTTCCCTTTAATATTCAGTTGTTCCACATACTGCTCTATTTTTCAGTCGCACATAGGTAGAGCTACCAGACTCACATTCAAAGTTAGACAATAGAAAAACTTGTGTTTTAGAGGTTGTGATAGTTATTTCCCATAAGCTTCTTCTCTGAAAATCATCCATCCATCCATCCATCAATCCATCCATCCATCCATCCATCCATCCAACCATTTCCTTAACACCTTATCCAATTCAGGGCCACAGAGGTCCAGTTGTCACAGGGCGGGAGGCAGGGTGCACCATGGACCAGTCTATCGCAGGGCTAATATAGATACAGACAACATTCATGCTCAGATTTAGACCTACGGCCAGTCTTGAATCACATAACCTGCATGCCTTTGGACTGTGGGAGGAAGCTTTATATTTTCAGAGATTTCAGAGAGATTTTTCTAATCTCTGAAAATATTTTTTAAAAAGTCTCAAAATTAATTTCTAACTCAGTGATGACTTTATAATAGAAAAATAGCCCAAGCAAAAGACTTATTCAACCTCCTTCAACCTGCTTCCCATGCACATTCATGCATTAATTATTCAGAAACTGATTAAAGCATTTGGGGCTGCTAACCTTCGTGGCATCTTTGTGGTTTGTCACTTTTAGGTTAATTGTGCGCAGTGGAAACAGTTCCCTGTCTCCAACGCTTTTTGACTCAGATATGGATGATGTCCCAGAACGTGGGTTGCTGAGTGAGAGCTCCACACTGTACCTGGAGCTCACAGCCGATTCTTCTTCCATCCCTTTGCTGCTGGCGCTGCGATATGAGGGTGAGCAGTGAGTTTTTTTGATACTCAGCCTGCATCCTTTTGCTTTTGCTAGGTCTTTCCCAGATTCAGCAAAACAAAAAACACAGTAGCAGAGCTGCACATCCTTCTAACCTCATTACTGTGACATATTTGATACAAGGGTCGGCTTTGTGCCTGAAAAAAAGTTAGTTGTGAGTCATTTCAGAATTACCAGAAATCATAAATTCTACAAATGCAAAGGACTTGGAGATGATCTCTTGCTTGTTACGAGTTTGTTTAATCTCACTAAAGCCTTTCCCTTCTTAATTATTGGTAATTTAAGAAACGCATTTGATAGACTGAATAATGAGCCACATACATGCTTACAGTCTTCCCACGTTTCAGTGGGATTTTTTAAGGCTTTGAAGCTGCTCAGTGCTGAAGCTCTTAGCGTTTTACACCTGGGCTTTTTCCAGCCGATAGGGATTGAGATTCTGGGACATACCACTGCTCCCTCATAAATCAAATGAGTGCGGCTGCTTAATTTTATCTACCAGGAGAGCAACTACTAGAATATCAAATGCAGGAATGAGGAAATACTCTCTGATCGGTATATACAGTATGTGCACACATTACTTGTATTTGTTTCCTGTGTGCTTTTTAAGCTTTCGATGATGAGCACTGCTGGGAGCCCTACATGCCTCATGGAAACTTCAGCAGCAGCGACATCACATATCAGCTGGGCACCACCGTTGCCTTCACCTGTTCACCAGGTTTCGTCATGGAACAAGGTTCAGGGACCATTGAGTGTGTCGATCCCAGTAACCCCCACTGGAATGACAGCGAACCTGTGTGCAGAGGTGGGTTTAAGGATTGAGCTTAGGTTTCATGTTGCAAGAGAATGCGGTACTATGTCAACGCTTAAGTCTGCAGCTTATGAAATCAGACTGTTTTCTGATTTCCTGTATAATAATAATAATAATAAACTTTTATATTTATACCTTTAGAAATGGACAGATGAACTTTACTTGTCATTACTTTTTTCCAGGCCTTATTTCTTTATTTAGTTCAAGCTAAACACTAATAATCCATATTTACATAGCACATGTAGTTTTGATTATTTGTGAGTTTTTATTTTGCTTGAAGTGAGAAAATAATTTGATTCATTGATAGCTAAACTGAATTGTGCAGAGATGAGTGCCGGCAGCTTCAAGATGTTGTAGCCACGCTGACTGTGTCATCTGCTGATCTGCCAGCATGCTGTGAAAACTGAGAGCTGCAGAGATTTAAAACTGGCAGAGACTTTGCACCGGGTCAGGGACTGGCTGAAAACAAAGGTGCCATAGTTTGATCCAAGCATTGAAGTGACAGATTCTGAAAGCCAAATGCAGGATTTTTTTTTTTTTGCTTACAGAAAATAACAAGCAGCTCGTACAAACAGTGATGCAGAAAGGTGAAGGATGAGTGGTCAGGAGATTTACATCCATGTAAGGCAGAGGGTTGTGTCTCTTAGGCTGGAACCTGTTAGTGCATACAAAAGGATGGATCTGCTGGTGGTTGTGAAAGCTTTTATCTGCAATTGGGATTTTTTTTTTTTTTATGAAATAAAGCTTGTTTAGTCCTGGTCTCTATGTCATTGTCATAATCAACTATTTTTCTCTCACTGAAATAGATTTGGAAGATGCTGAGTTTAAAATGTAGTGTGTGTGTGTGTGTGTGTGTGTGTGTGTGTAGAATGTTAACTCTCTTCCTGCATGTTCTTTTCAATCACATTTATCTGAAACAAGCTTGGACTTACTCCATAACTACATTTGGATGTGTGTCTGTGCAACATCATGGTTTCATGCCTTGGTTTTAATAGGATTCAGTGAGGTTCTAGCGTTTTATGTTAAGTCAGTGCAGGCCTCAAACACAGTCAAACTGAGTGTTTTCTCAAAGGCCAAATTGTAGGATTACACTGAAATAGAAGCACTGCTGAGTAGCCACTTCCCTACTGACATACTTTCCAAGCTGTTTGTATTGTATTTGTAGTTGCTGTGAAGTAATGAAGTAAGAGTGTCAAAGCAATCATTCCTTGAAAGACTTAAAGCAAGCTAACTTCAGTTTGTGGTAAGGTTTGTTATAACATAATGGATGTGTAGTAAATGAAATTAGTGAGAAAGCCAATCCTTTTTAAGTTATATACCCTTTTTCAAATGTCTCTTTAAGTTTCCTCATCTCTCCTTTTATTTCCTTTCTGTGAATTAATATTTAATTTCTTCCCCAGTTGCTTTCTTTTTTGTTTAAATTTCTACTATTCGTTGCCTAAGATTTAATCAATCTCTGTCCACCAGTCTACATCCTCACCTCCTGTGTTCTGCTTCATCAGCTCTGTGTGGAGGGGAGTTGACCGAGCCCTCGGGAACTGTCTTGTCTCCTGATTGGCCCCAGAGCTACTCCAAGGGGTTAGACTGTGTATGGCAAATCCATGGTAACGAGGAGAAACGCATCGAACTGGATGTCCAGATGTGAGTAATCCTTTGTGTCTATCTTTTCATTGGAAAACATTTTAAGAATACATTATACAAGCTGATGTGTTACATACTATGCCATCCAGAGTTTGAAAGATATTTTGAAAATTTGCACCCAGACTAATGCACATTTAGTTTTTAGCTGTGTTTGTTTGCAGTATGACTGTATAATCAGCACTAAATCTAAAGATTAGTTAATTATTATAATTATTCATAATGTGTTATAATCTCCACATGCTGTTGAACAATATATCTATATCTACCATTTGTTTTCACTAAAAGACGATACAAACGTTTATCCATCCCCTTACTATGTATCTCAGGAATACCATGGGGGATTTCTTGAATTTCTAAATACTGCTAAGTAACAGGCTTATTAATAAAATGCTAGAATTTAGAATGTTATTTGTCAGATAATTTCATTAAAAATGGTCCAAAAGGCACCAACACAACAAACAAGACCTAGGGGTCTAGTTCTTTGACTTGAATCAGCAGATCGGCTGCAGATGCCCGCGTCAGCACATCTGTCAGTCAAAGCAGCTATGCCCCTGACTTTAAGCTTTAGTAGTCCATCCATTGAGGCCAAAACTGTTTTTTTTTTTTTGTTTTTTTTACCAGGCTTTTTAATGCTGTTTAGTTGGGCATTTTACCATGAGAATCAATGAGGGTTGACTCACTTTTTGGAGCCATCCTGAAAAATGAAGCATACTTCTGCACTGACTTAATTTTTCAGCCTTTGAGGCTGCTGCTTGGGTGCACAACTGGACATGTCCCCAGTCCATCACAGGGCTAGCACAGAGAGACAGGCAACCACACACTCTCACATCCACACGTACGGCCGATTTAGAATCACCAATCAGGCTGACAAGCATGTCTTTGGACTGTGGGAGGAAACCAGAGCACCTAAAGGAAACCCACACAGGCGCAGGGACAGAAAGGCTCCAGCCATCCAGGAAGTTTGAACCCTCTTGCTGTGAGGCAGCAGTGCTAACCACTTTCTCACCGTGCCATATCTAAAGAATTCACTAATTATGGCAAAATTTCAAACAGTTTTCAAATAGGATAAACTGGTGAACTGGCTTCCATTTTATATCCAAAAGGTAAAAGGTCAGCTTCACTGTGACATCATAATATTCAGCAAATACTCTTAGGGACAGAAGGGCAGATTGGAAACATATTTCAAATGATTTAGATTCTGAATTAGTGCCACTAAACTTGGATGTCCACCTTAAAAATGTGGTGATAGTATAAACCTTGCCTGATGTCACATTGAATATGTATGGGAAGCATCAATGTTTTAGAATTGTTTGCATTAACATCCATATTTTAAGTATTTTATACTGTCATCACTTAAACATTTCTCTGAGCCAGTTGGCTTTACTGGCCAAGCATGTGAAATCATACATGGAATTTGACACTTTCTCTCAATGAAACTACAAACTGACACAGTAGACATACAGTGAAGAAGTCAAATCAAGTTTATTTATATATCCCTGTATCACAAATCAAAAAAATGCTTTAAGAGGTTCCACAGTCTGTACAGCAAGCTTTCCTTAGAGCCTTAACTCAGATAAGGAAAACTCCGATTAATCAGCATACTGGAAACATTGACATAAACTGCACCGTGGTGGGTTGGCCAGGGCATGCATGTGCAAGGTGGTAATTGTAGTTTAATAAATGCGCTTAATTCAATTTTTCCCTTAAAGTAATAGAGTCACAGCACACAGCAGATTGAATTGACAATGCGTTGAATCAGTAATAGAGAAAAATAATTTAATCAGCATCCTGGGGTCAAATTTAGGTCATCAATGCCCCACATATACAATTCAACTTCATTTCTTGGTATTCTTTGTTATCGTTAATCATCAGCACATTTACATTGTAAGATAAATTACAGATAATTTATTATTGTTAAGTTATATAATGTATCTTTTGTACATATGAAAATAGAGTCTTACTGCATTTAAAGTAAAACAGCAAACAAAAGAGGATAAAATATAAACTAATGTGACTTTGCATAATTCCCTGCATTTTCATGTCTAGTGGATGTGGACTATTGTAATGCATCTGCCAGGTGGACTGGTCTCTCTAAATAAAAAGTTTATCTCTCCTTTTAATTTTTATCTTTGCTGCATAGCTTAAATATCCGTCACACCGACGTGCTGACCATTTTTGATGGGCGCGATCTCACGTCCCACGTGATCGGCCAATACCTGGGGTCCAAAGAGCGTTTCCAGGTGGTTTCAGGGGGCTCTGAGGTTGCCATTCAGTTTCAGAGTGATCCAGATGACTCCAGCTTCATCCTGAGTCAGGGATTCCTCATTCATTATCGAGGTAAGTGCACTAATTAATTAGCTGATGCAGTGGCTCAAACTGTAAAAATACACAGTTACATTTAAGATATAGAGTAGGTCGATGTAAAGGTGCATCTCATAAAACAGAACAAATGAAGCCTACTGTCAGTGGGGAACAGATTATAAACAACCTGCTTTTGTTTCTTCCACTGAATTGCTCCCTTGTCTGTGTTATGAAGAGGTTGAACCTAATGACACCTGCCCTACCCTTCCTGATATTGAGTTTGGCTGGATCAGCTCATCCCACTCCTCCCCTGTGAGAGGCAGCGTGCTGACCTATCAGTGCCAACCGGGGTATGACATCAGCGGCTCTGACATCATCACCTGCCAGTGGGACCTGTCCTGGAGCAGCAGTCCACCTACTTGCGTTAAGGGTGAGACAAACAGTGGGAAAGAGCTGGGCCTGTATTCACAAACATGCTGAGAGACGTCTGCGAGAGCTCCCAACTTAGCCTGAAGAAAAATTAGCAAGGAGTCCAAGCTTAGGAGCAGTGTAGGAAAACTCTCAGAGCAACTCTGGGCAAAGAAGGTGAGGTTGATTTAAAAAAAAATTAGAAAAGAAAAGAAAGAAACAACAAAAAAATGCAGTCTTAGTGATAATCAGCAGAATGGACAGAAATTGACAGACCTCACCACAGAATTTCGTCTGTTTAGACATGCAGGGGTATTTATAAATACTGTCTAATGTAATGAAGGCTTTTGTTAAATAAATTATACAGTTTATCTTACAAAATGTTGCCTGTGCAGTTGCTCATTCACATGCTGATAGCTGTTTTCTTGCATTAAATTGCTGGTATATTTAGTAATTAATCTACTTGACATTAACAAGGGAATCCAATCAGCTTTTATCAGTCACACCAACCACTGATCATTATTTTTGAATGCTAATTTTTATATCTTTAATATGGGAAAAATGAAGTGTAATTCATTACAATATGAAACTGTGAAAACACTTTGTTTCACACATCTAAGTCATTGCTGCTGCGCTGCTTTTCCATATCTTAGTGTTTATCACTTTCATTTCTGCTGTTATTGTATTGGGTGGGTGATGTGAGCGCATCTCTGATGAGATCCACAACAAACATAATCCCTGCAACATCTAACCTTTGTAGTGAGATGTTCTTTGTTAAAACACTAAACAACTTTTAAGGTGGAATGTTTTCTTGCTTGCTACTCAGTTGATAAATTGATGTCATGAATCAGTTAACACACCTTAAATACTACTGCTTTGTCTATTCACTTTTTTCTTGCACGCTCTCCTCTCAAGCTTACAAAGATGAATTAACGGGATTATGCAAACTGCTTATATTTCATCGCTTGGAGGGAAAAAAAATGGTAGAGCATCGTTCCGATGCGCTCCAATAGGTCTACACTTTCCCTTTCCAGGATTTTCTCCTAAACCTCTTAAGAGTCTTTTTTTTCCCCCGTTTCCCCCTGAGCTCAACTTTAGGAGCTCTTTTGAGGGCCAGGATGCGTTTTGAATAACTTTTATCTTTACCAGGATGTGGTCCTAGCTTCAAGGAAAAATTCTTAGAAAATGTCGTATTTCTAAGAATTTTCTTAGAATTTCAGCACTAGGAGCTGCTCTTAGTCATAGGAAACTAAGAGGCCCTGATCGCTAGACACGGTGTAGAACGTGAACTGCATGTGTAAACCAAATAGTTTTTCAAGCAAAAAAGCAGCAGATTTGACAATTCTACGTAAATATTTATGTTTTTTTTGTTTAATTTTGGGGAAAAAAATCTAAATTACACATAGATTTTTAAGTTCATGGTATTCCTTCCTTTGCTGTATTATTTTTAAGGACACTTTGGTATATGTAATTGGTAGCTTTCACATCAAGAGTTGATTGACAACACTCATATGTATAATAAACCCTTCAAAATAAAACCCAATAAAGCTGTTTTCCTCTGTATATGCTGAGCTTAGTTTGTCTGGATTCCCTGGGTTTTACGAGCTAACGCGTTTACAGTGATCACCAATTATTAAAGGCTTTGCATTTTCCAATAAATACTTAGCGTTTAGACTAAACTGAGTGGCTTAAGTAGCACCAATTTACTGTAGTTATCATCCATGCTCTTGCTGCTGCTTGCCTTTTCTTCATGTTGAATTTTATCATGTCATGTGCATCTCATTTTCCCCCCCTACAGTACAGCAGTGTCCTGATCCAGGAGAGGTGGTAAATGGAGCACGCTCTGTGCGCCCTGAAGCAGGTTTTGCAGTTGGGACAGTGGTCCGTTTCTCCTGTAACCAGGGTTATCAGCTGGAAGGCCCCAGCCAAATCTCCTGCCATGGACGAGACACTGGCACCCCCAAATGGAGTGACCGCAGCCCAAAGTGTGTCTGTAAGTGCCCTTCCTGCACTCAGCTGACCTCATCTGTTTGTGATGCTTATTTCTGCACATTTAGTGCTGCAAGTATGTGACTGTCCTCTGTGTTTTTGTGCTCTGCAAACAGTAAAATATGACCCATGTCCAAACCCTGGAGTCCCTGACAATGGTTACCAAACTCTTTACAAGCACACCTATCAAGCTGGAGAAACTCTGCGCTTCTTCTGTTACGAGGGCTATGAACTTATTGGCGAGGTCATTATCAGGTGTGATCCCGGCCATCCATCTCAGTGGAACAGCCCGCCGCCCTTTTGCAAAGGTAAAGCTTATCACGCTGGAGTTTTTAACACTGTTTTTCAGTTGAGGTCGAGAACAGAAAAATATTTTTGCACTTCTACAGTTTTTAAGATTAGACTGAGTAATTTCAAACTTTGTTAATTATGCATTTATTTTAGCCAAGTATATATCAGCATAATAATATAGCAGTGAGATCTCGAACATTTAAATAATTGATGTTTTTTTCTCTTTCTCTCCCTGAAGTGGCATATGAGGAGCTTTTGGAAGATCACAAGTTAGAAGGTGATTTTTTTTTTTCTCGAATAGGTCATTTAGACATGCTATTTAAAACTAGTACATGTGGGATTTTAATTCCTTGAGCACTACTTTAGCAGTGTCAGTGGTGGTATTTAAAGAAAAGGGATACACATGCCCAAATGTAATCTTTTTCTGTATTTTTGGTACACTTAGATTAAGTAAATGTAATATAAGCACTGAGTGATCTAGCACCCTGTTTTTATTGTGTTTGACAGTTTAGACTCATAGTTAACTAAATCAAAAGCACACCGTGAACAAAAAAAAAAAATCACAGCTAATGAGAGGATTTTGATTGGTCTGCAGTGTCCCAGTCATTCGAGCCATCTCATCAGATCCTGAGTGAGAACATCGCTTTGGCAATAATTCTGCCAATCATCCTGGTCATCCTCCTGATTGGAGGAATTTACATGTACTACACAAAGTAAGTAGTTTATACTCATCCATCTCTGTGGTACAGACTCAACAACAAGATGATCAGATGATCCGCTATGGTGACCCATATATACAGTGGTGTGAAAAAGTGTTTGCCCCCTTCCTGATTTCTTTGTTTTTTGCATATTTGTCACACTTAAATGTTTCAGATCATCAAACAAATTTTAATATTAGTCAAAGATAACCTGAGTAAATACAAAATGCAGTTTTAAATGATGATTTCATTTATTAAGGGAAAAAAGATATCCAAACCTACCTGGCCCTCTGTGAAAAAGTAATTGTCCCCTAAACCTAATCACTGGTTGGGCCACCCTTGGCAGCAAGAACTGCAATCAAGCATTTGTGACAACTGGCAATGAGTCTTTCACATCACTGTGGAGGAATTTTGGCCCACACTTCTTTGCAGAATTGTTTTAATTCAGCCACACTGGAGGGTTTTCAAGCATGAACGGTCTGTTTAAGGTCATGCCAAAGCATCGCAGTCAGATTTATATCCAGACTTTGACTAGACCACTCCAAAACCTTCATTTTGTTCTTTTGAGTCATTCAGAG
>VUQI01013636.1:0-11883 GCA_015106735.1 Paratilapia polleni
CAGGGACACAGGGCTAACAGACACACACACACACACACACACATATATATATATATATATATATATATATATATATACTCTCACACACACATATATATGTGTGTATATATATATACACACACACACACACACATATATATATATACTCTCACACACACATATATATATGTATTTATGTATAAATAACACAAGTGTTTTTTGAAGCTGTTTTATGATGCTGCTGGTTGTTAATATGGTATTCCTACTTAGTCTGAGAGGAAACACAGGGTCAGACATTTGGCATATGTGTTTGGCTGAGGAGCCAATGGTGTGAAGCTACCATCTGTGTGACTGAATGCCTCTAAGACAAATACTGCCTAGAAATTACAATACTGTAGGGACATGGAACTCTGGTTGGTCTCGGACAACTGGTACAGATTGTTTAAAAAAAAAAAAATCCATAGTTAAAAATACATTCAAAAAATTGTAGTAAAATGTAGTAGATACTTCCAAAGCCAAAGAAATAGTGTTAAATAATCTTTATGATAATACCTTTAAAGATTTATGTATATGTTCAATGTTATATATAAAAATCAAGACATATACAGAAAGTGTCACTATATAGTATCAATATTTATGTCCTGGGCTCCATTGGCTTTAACAGGCTAAAGAAAACATCACATGGATTGTGCTGTGTCACTTTATTTAGCATACAGTATCTGTATGTGTTAATGCCTTATTTGAGGATGCATGACCTTGTGTAACTATGCATAATACACAAACTGTGTAAATTCAGAAAACACAATACGCTGCATCAGCAAAAATGAATGCATGCAAACACGGCGAGAAATGCTCTTCACCTTCAAAATAAGACAGCATGCAGAGAAAGAAGAGGAAGGAGAGGCCAGCAGGAGAGCAGGAGGATGAGTTCAATCCTAAGAGACAAATCACCCGCTCTACCCTCCACTGCCTGTCCTTGGAGCTCGCACTGCAATTGGCCACACAGAGACTGACTCTGTCACCAACTGTCCCTGAGACGCACACACTGGAATGCAAAAACATATCACTGCAGCCACGATTATAAAGCACACAATCACTCTAAGGTCAGAATGGGTTCTTTGTAAGCATGAAGTGAAACAGCAAGATCGAAAAACTTCATTCAATTTAAAATGGCTTATATTGTGACCTCTGTTCTCTAAGGACACAGGTTATGTGAGACTAACCAAATGGAGAAGAAATGGTAAAAACATTTAGTAAATGTTTTATATGTACTTTACGTCTTATAAGACTTATATGTCTCATACTGTCATTTAGTCATAAAAATTGCCTTTTTTGCAATTTTTAAACACATAAAGAGGAAAGTATGAGTTAAGAAAATATTATACCTTGACTGAGAAATATGTTAAAGGGATCAGTTTCATGAATAAGTCTTAAAGAGTTTTTAATAAAACAAAATTTATTATTGGAAGATTTTTTTTTTCATTTCTTTACCTATATGAGTACTTTTTCAAACACTCATGCTCTCTTTTCTGGGAAAGTGAATTCATGGGTGCATAAAAATACCACAGCTCAGAATACATAGACATTTTAAAAGCTCACCCTGCAATTGTTACAACTTTATGTTAATTTTCTGTTTATTTACTTTTGTTTTTCGTGCAATCCTCAGCCATCCAAATACAAAATTTTCACTTCACTTTGATCTTCTTGTTCCAAGTGACTGAGGTTCCCTTTTTATGCCTTCTTTAGAGCATGGGCTATACAGAAACTGCTCTTGCTTTGGTGGTATAAGAACCACTAAGACAGTGAATGTGAGTCTGGGCTTTACAAATAAATCTGACTGGTCTTGAGTTGAAATTAAACTTTCATGTGCACGATGCAGTGCCAGGTAAGGAGGATTTGAGTGTGACTGCCTAAAATGTCAAAAACATAAGACTCATGCGCATATACGAATGTAATTCTGTTGGAGATTATACATGCAACAACAGCACTTTGTTGACAGCGAAGAAATGGCAATTGCACTGTGATTGTTTTTAAGAACTGAAGAGCCACCTTGCTGATTTTGCTTCAGCACATACAAACATCTTTGTTGAAGGTACACCCTCGCCATTCAACAAAATAGCATGGAGCGAATATAATAGAATTATAATGCTATTCACGTTACCTTTATCAGGAATAATCAAAATAATCCTCATCAAGGACTCCTCACATCTGAACTTCACCATCTTACATGTCTTTCTTCGTCCTTTCTACTCCCACTTCAATTTCTCTCTTTGAAATTGCAGGCCACTTAGAGTTGTGATTGCTGTTGCAAGAACAGTTAAGTGCACAAGCACAAGCACAATCATGCAAGGACAAGACACACACATACCTGGACACACAAACACACACATACCTGGACACACAAGCACATTCACAGACACCTTTATGAACTTCACACACACAGACAAACACACACATAAGTAAGGCACACCATTAAAAAGCAAGATGGATCTCCGCCCCACAGTGGTGCTACTTTAATAGCAGTGTGATAAGAAGGCAGACACTTCCTGAAATAGGTGGAAATGAAGAGCTGCCTCTCCTTAATGTATACATTTGCATACATCACTATGTACAGGCACTCATAAATAATACATGCATGTTATGGATACTGGTGTCCATGCTTCATGGTACAGCTACCCTGCAGAATGACTAATGACTGTAGCTCAAATAGCACTTTTGGGTCCCCTTACTTGTGTGTTTGTGTGTGTGTACGTGTGCATGCATCTGTCCATCTATCTCTCTGTGTATGTCTATGTTTGTGACTATGTTTGCACGAAGGGGAGATCCTACATCTTAACAATTTGACCTTGGCAAGGAGATCAGATTTTGATGCTGATGGTGCAAGACAAATGTAGTGTTTGCTCCTTTACTCATGTTATTGGATATGTGGATGCATGTGTGTGTGTGTGTACTTGTATGTGTACTTTGAGAGGACATAAATTCGCATGAAACTATAGTTGTGAGGACCAACCGTGATTTGTGAAGACAAAACGCTGGTCCTCATGAATTTGAAGGCATTTTTGAGCATTTTTGAGGCTCAAAATGTGGTTTTAGGGTTAGGGTTACAATTAGGTTATGGTTAGGTTTAGGGTAGGGTTAGGGTTAGGCATTCATTTCTGATGGTTAGGGTTAGGGTAAGGGGCTAGGGAAAGAGTTATGTCAATGGAGTTCCCCACTAAGATGTCAAAACAAGTGTGTGTGTGTGTGTGCGTGCATGCGTGCGTGAAGTACTTCATTTATGTGAAAACCTGCATGCTGTATTTGTGTGTGGGTGTGTGTGTGTGTGTGTACATGTGTGGCATTGCATGAGTAAAAGATGTGTTGGTTGAGTGTTATCGGGTGGCAAGTGCTCATGTTCACCCTCTCTCTCTGAGGGAAGGTTGTGCTGCAGTGGATATTGGTCTTCTAAGGTCATGGGGTTAACTCAGCTGTCTATCATAAACCAAAGTTATGCTTTCATAAACACATAAAACCGTTACATTAAGCACACCAGCACCTAATGAATTTCAGTCTTCTAGGTATCTGTGAATATGATCACTTCCATAAACATTCAATCCTTCATAAATAGCAATCGGTTTTGGGGAGGATTCTTGAAAAATAAAAATCCAATTCTGAAAAGTTGGGGGACTGTGTAAAATGTAAATAAAAATATGATTTTCAAATCAAATGCACCATTTTAAGAAAAAACAAGGTCATTTTGAATTTGCAGAAGCACATCTCAAAAAAGTTGGGACAGGGCCATGTTTACCCCTCTTCTTTTAACAACAGTCCATAAACATCTGGGAACTGAGGAGAACAGTTGTTGGACTTTTGGGAGAGGAATGTTGTCCCTTTCTTGTCTAATATAGGATTCTAGCTGCTCAACAGTCCTGGGTCTTCTTTGTCCTATTTTTCATTTCATGATGTGCCAAATGTTTTCAGTTGGTGAAAGGTCTGGACTGCAGGCAGGACTCTTCTACTATGAAGCCTTGCTGTTGTAATAGATGCAGTATGCAATTTAGCAGTCTTGCTGAAATATGCAAGGCCTTCCCTGAAAAAGACATCTTGATGGGAGCACATGTTGCTCTAAAACCTATATATACCTTTCAGCATTGATGGTGCCTTTCCAGATGTGCAAGCTGCCAATTCCATAGGAACTAATGCACCCCCATACCATCAGAGATGCAGGCTTTTGAACTGTGCACTGATAACAAGCCAAATGGTCTCTCTCCTCTTTAGTCTGGAGGACACAGCGTCCATGATTTCCAAAAAGAATTTCAAATTTCGATTTGTCTAACCACAAAACAGTTTTCCACTTTGCCTCAGCCCTTTTTAAATGAGCTTTGATCCACAGAAGATGGTGGCATTTCTGGATGATGTTCACATATGGCTTCTTTCCATAACAGCTTTAACCTCCATTTGTGGATGGCACTGCAAACTATGTTCACAGACAATAATTTCTGGAAGTGTTCATGAGCCCATGCAGTGTTTTCCATGACAGAATCACACCTGTTTTTAATGCAGTGCTGCCTGAGGGACTGAAGATCACGGGCATCCAATACTGTTTTTTGGCCAGCAAAAATCCAGCAATTTATTGAGAGAAGCTTTTGGAAGGTAACCTGAAATGTTTGACCGAAGTTTAACAATTGAAAGGTTTGAAAATGTTTGCCAGGTAAACATGATAGGTAATGTGATAGACTAAGTTTAAATGGACTTGGCTAAAGTGTATGTACTGTAAACTTCTGACATCCGCTGTATTTGTGCAGCAAACATCTGGAATCATGTTAATGTCCTTTCCCTACTGAGGAAAGAATGTGAGCATCATTTGGTGGCTAGCGCCAAGCTCTGACTGCAGCTCTGTAGTGGTAACAACAAATTATCCAGCTGGTCTTCCAGTAAGGTGGGAAATCCAACACTATCTCTCTTTCTCTCTCAGGTATCTTGACTAAACCTGACCTGGTGGACAAAGGCACAGAAGAGACAGTGGTTAAGATTGTCCATAATGAAGTCATCCCCCTGAAGAAGGGTTACATGGTTGTCAAATGCAGGGGTCAGCAGGAGATCACAGACAAGGTGTCTCTCACTGAAGCACTAGAAAAAGAGGAAGCCTTCTTCCAAGAGCATGCCTATTTCCAGTAAGTTTGTTCTTTTTGGCAGTTATGCAGACAACTGTTTGTAGTGTGTTAGGCTGTGTTGCAAATACTCAAACTTTATTTGTGCTCTAGGACTCTCTGTGATGAAGGTCTGGCCACTGTTCCTAAACTAGCAGAAAAACTCACTCTTGAACTGGTGCATCATATCCAGGTGAATACTTCTTATTGCTTCACCATTTTGGTTCACTGCAGATAGCTTTACTCACTCCAGCTCTAATGTCTTTACCTCCATGTGGTTTGTAGAAATCTCTGCCTCGACTTGATGAGCAGATACAGAAGAAACTCAAACTGACTAAGTCAAATTTGGACAAATTAAGGAATGGACCCCCATCTGATGCAACTGAGAGACTTGGCTTCCTCATTGATGTGAGTTTATTAGCTGGCACTTTTTGCACCTCCTAAACAAAAGTGTAAGCAAATTTGAGCTTCTGGAAACATGTCCTGGTCTTTCATTTGAACTTTTTCTATCTTAGAGAGTGTCAGCATTTACACAGGATGCTATCAGTCTCACCAGAGGTGAAGAATTAAAATGTGGATCCAAGTCCAGCATCTTTTCCACACTCAGAGCTCAGTTTGCAGTATGGGACAAAAACATACAGGACTCAGGAAAAACATGTAAGTGAAGTAACAACTTCATTAAATTACTTTTGATGTACCTTCTGTTACTTACAAGTTACTACGTACAGTAACTTTCATTGCATTAATGTTGCAGTCAATTGGGACATTGAGAGAGAAGAGTCTGAGTTTGAACAAAAGTACCGTGGAAGAGAACTGCCAATGTTTATCAACTACAGTACCTTTGAAGCCATGACAAAGGACCATATCAAACAGCTGGAAGAGCCTGCAATCAAGAAACTCAGGGAAGTTTCAGGCATGTCTTTTCATGATACTACAATCATTGCAAGCCGTCACAGTACATTATACTTTCCAGGTATTCTTTAATTTTGTAATTTTATATATTTCTGATCTTTTTTTAGAGGTTGTGAAGAAAGAGCTGTTTGATTTGGCACAGAACAGCTTTCCTGGCTTTCCTAACCTCATCAATACAGCTAAGGTACCATCTTCTTTTTGACTTGCTACTGTATACATATTACTAAACACTGATGAATATTTATTGACTTTTTTTTTTGTGTTGTTGGTGTCTAGTTGAAGATTGAAACCATCAGAAATGAAAGGGAAGCTGCAGCAGAGTCCATGCTGAGGATGCAGTTTCAGATGGAGATGGTTGTTTACACTCAGGACAACAGATACATCAAGAAGATGCAGAAGAAAATTGCCCAAGACGTATACCAGATGGGAGCACAACTGTACAACAGTGGGATCACCCTGAGAGAGATGAAGAAACACTTTGAAATATATTACAAAGTAATTGTCACTGAAATGCTTTCTTTATATTTGCAATTTAAAGCATGTGATATACTGTAGCCATGTGAAGAAGTAAGTACATCCCATCAAAACAGTTGACTTTATCAATATATTAGACCAAGCAAACACTGAATCCTCTGAGAAACAAATAATCCCTAAAACTGACGTCTGTTATATTTATCACACCTTCAGATGTATAAAATATGTATCAGAAAATTCAGATTAGAACTTCCAGATGGAACATTTAGACTCATCTCAAATCTTTATAAAGATATACATTATTTGCAATAACTTTTTCACCTTTAAGGATAATTATCTACAAGTGATAGATTTCAAATGAATGCCAAATTACCCAGAACTGGCTGCCCCAACAAATTCAGCTTGATCAAAAAAAGTAGTCTCCAAGAACCCCAGAATTTCATCACAGGATCTGCAGATAACTCTCAGAAACTGTGATGTGTCTGCAACCACAAAGATTTAATAAATGTGACCTGCATGTGAGACGTGCCAAAAGTCAGTGCTGTCAAAAAAACCTAGCAAAACCACTGTATGCTAATTAACATATAGGCAAAGTCCAGGTCTTTTGAAATAATCTGCTCTAGATACATAAATCAAATGCAGATTTGCAAATTGTTTGGACACAAACAAGTGCTTAAACACAATTCAAGGCCATCTGTCTGAAAGCTGAATTTGAACCTGAAAATGGACCTTTCAACACAATATTGATCCTACGCAGACTTCCAAATCCTCCAAGGGATGGCTCTGAAAGAAGAAATGGAAAATAGTAGAGGAAACAAAGGATCATCTACCAAACATGGGCTAAAAGCAAATCCAGTTAATCAGCTAATGGTAATCAGTAAATACAGAAACTTGTAGACGTGGGGTCAAGCCACTGTGTGAGGATACTGAGCATTAAGCACACTAGAAAATGCCTTTACATCTGGTCTAAACCATGTCCACTTCAAATGTAATATCCAAATTCAGATCTAGAGATATTAACATTTTTGTTATAGACCCACGTGCAGGAAATAGATTTTTAGTACATCCTTATTTTGTCTTCTCCATTCTGCAGATTGCTGGTCAGCGTATGGCTGACCAGATCCCCCTGGTGATCCGCTATCAGATGCTGCAGGAGTTTGCCAGCCACCTGCAGAGGGAGATGCTGCAGCTGCTTCAGGACAAGGAGAGAACAGAGTACCTGCTTCAAGAGGACAGTCGCACAAAAAATCAAAGAGAACAACTTCAGATGGGCCTTGGGCGCCTCTCAAGAGCCAGCATTCAGTTGACTCAATTCATTATGAACACAGGCAACTTCAGCGAAATTGCAATGCAGCGCTTAAAACTAGATGTCTAACCTGACCGATGATGTGTTCAGCACAAAGCTGGACTCTATAACTGAAAACCATTTTAATCTAATCAAAAAAAAAAAAACATTCAAGGTGTAGGGATATTTCTATAGATAAATAAAAAGTGCAAAGATATTTCTAACAGCACAGCAACAACAACAACAACAAAAAAACATAATCGTCTCAGGCTGTTTTTGAATGTTCTTACCTGTGTAAAAATTGTAAGGGGACATAGGGAAAACTTTCTTACTTTTTTTAAATGGAAAATTTGCTGCACACCAGAGGAATGTACTGTGAAGTGAGATCAATGAATTACCGAGCTATGTTCAGCTTAAAGTCAGAGTTTTCTGTGTCACGGAAGTGGCTCAGTTTTTACCCGGCTAAATCACCATGGTTACTTATGCTGAATGTGGTCGAGAGCAGGTTATGTTTCAAGTTTCAGTTTAAAATCAGCTGGAAGCGCCACGTTTTCACTAATTCTTTTATTTACAGCATGTTTTAAGTGCAGTATAGATTCTCTGCTGGGTAACTATGTTATATATGTGCAAGCTGTTACCAACATCACGAATGAAGCCCAGCTGTAAAGTTACAGCAGTGCAAACTGCATCGCATCGTCACTGGAATGTGCATGTAGTCTATTCATTTGGTGATGCAGAAAGTGTAAAAATGTTTTTAAACTTGATTCTAATCTGCTGCTAAGTGTCTTTTACACTGCTTGAATTGCAGCTACTAGAACACTGAACGCACACCAAGAATACCTATTGAATCAATAAAATTAATTTCACTTTGATCTGCTGACAAACTAAAGCGATTTCCACATCTCCTTTATTAGGCTAAGGGACATTAACCTTTAATGTTTAAATGTATCAAGTTTGAAGTTTCAGATCTCTAATGTGCAGCTGTCATGTTAGAAATAAACAGCAGCGCTGTGTGCAAAATCACCAGATTACCGATTTTCTGCAGCATTAATCTCATTTGCAACAATGCTGCATTTTACTGTTAAATTTTTATGTTCTTTCTAGATTTTTATCACCATTTTATCATCATCATCTGATAATGTCTATGTTTGGAGTAGGCAGCATACCTGATACCTGTTATCTCCGACTGGGGTTTTAGGTTTTGTCAAGCCAGCTAACGCAAGGAAACCTTCGTACTATACCCCACAGATACAGTTGCACCAGGATATTTTCTCCTGATTAGAAACCCTTGAGTGGTACGGAAAAAACAAAAAAAACCATCCAGAGTTCACAAAACACTGCAAAGCTCAATTATAATGTCTATGTTTTGGACAAGAATATTTTTGCATTAGTATGTACTGTGCGTGTTAATGTGTTTTATCATCTGTTACACTTTGCCTGTTCATCTTCAGTTTATAAATAATAAAATACAGTGAAACATATTAAACAAGACTGAAGTCTCTGATCAAGCTAATCCACAATGACAAAGTCAAACAAATGTAGAAATATTTGCAAATGTATTAAATATCCAAAACTGAAATCTCTCAAGGTATTCATCTTTGCTGTGGCTCCAAATAAATTGGCTGTCCAATGGCTGTGTATATACAGAAGTCACAATGGATAATACCATCATTACAATAAACATGGTGGAGGTAGCATCATGCTTTGGGTGCTTCTCAGTAGAATTGGGATGCTGACTGGTTAGAATCAAAGGGAGATGTCATCCAAATACAGAAATCCCTTAAGAAAACGTGTTCTGGGGTTTCTGGTTGGTCTCAACAGAGTACAATGCCTTGCAAAAAGTATTCATACCCCTTGCACTTTTCCAGATTTTGTCATGTTACAACCACAAACTTACATGTATTTTATTGAGATTTTAAATGATAGACCAACACAAGATAGTGTATAATTGTGAAGTGGAAGGAAAATGATACATGGTGTTTTTTACAAAAAAATCTGAAAAGTGTGTGTGCATTAGTATTCAGCCCCCCTGAGTCAATACTTTGTCGAGCCACCTTTCACTGCAATTACAACTGCTAGTCTTTTGGGGTATGTCTCTACCAGCTTTGCACATCTAAAGACTGCAATTTTTGCCCATTCTTCTTTGGAAAATAGCTCCAGTTCAGTCAGATTGGATAGAGAGCATCGGTAAACAGTAATTTTCAAGTCTTGCCACAGATTCTCAATAGGATTTAGGTCTGGACTTTGACTGGGCCATTCTAACACATGAATATGCTTTAATCTAAACCATTCCATTGTAGTTCTGACTGTATGTTTAGGGTCGTTGGGCTGCTGGAAGGTGAACCTCCACTCCAGTCTCAAGTCTTTTGCAGCCTCTAACAGGTTTTCTTCCAGCTTCCCTGTCCCTGCTGAAGAAAAGCATCCCCAGAGCATAATGCTGCCGCCACCATGTTTCACGGTGGGGATGGTGTGTTCAGTATGATGTGCAATATTAGGTTTCTGCCACACACAGCATTTTGCATGTAGGTCAACAAGTTCAATTTTGGCCTCATCTGATCTCATTCTTCCACATGTTTGCTGTCCCCCCTACATGGCTTGTGACAAATGGCAAACAGGACTTCTTATGGCTTTCTTCTTGCCACTCTTCCATAAAAGCTAGAGTTGTGGAGTACACAACTAACAAGAAGCAAAATGCGCTTATCTCAAGGTTGAAAGTAACTTTGTCTGAGGTCTGAGTGGATTTCGTCGGGATAGGCCACCGCCGAGAGACGAACTGAGGAGCTTGAACAACAGCATCCTAACTTAGTCTCTCAGTATGTGCAGCAAAGCGTGAAGTTGGAGGACTTGGAGGCTCGCTCTCACCAGCAAAACATCTGTATAATTGGGCTCAAGGAGAAGGCTGAGAATGGCAAGCCGACGGAATTTGTTGCTTCACTGCTGCCCAAGTTGCTGGTACAAGATCACTTTCATTGGCCAATCGAGGTGGACTGTGCACATCGAAGCTTAGCACTGGCTGCAGGTGGTAGGTCTCGAGTTATTATTGCCAGGTTGCATCGCTTCCAGGAGAAAGAGCTAGTGCTAAGGTGCTCCTGTGAAAAGGCTCCGCTATTTCATGGAGGGCACCCAGTGTTCATCTATCCTGACCTTAGCTCTGCTATTATGAAGAAGCGGCAGGCCTTTAATTACATCATTTTATTTATATAGCGCCAAATCACAACGCCTCAAAGTGCTTTATATTTTAGGGTAAAGCCCCTACAATATTAGACAGAAAACCCCAACAGTCAGACGACCTCCTATGAGCAAGCACTTGGCAACAGTGGGAAGGAAAAACTCCCTTTTGACAGGAAGAAATCTCCAGCAGACCCAGGCTCAGGGAGGGACAGCCATCTGCCGCGACCGCTTGGGGGTGAGGGGAAACAGAAGGGAGTAGAGGGAGACAGGACAAAAGAGACACAATGGGAGAGAGACAGAGTTTAGTAATAACTAATGACTGAAAGCAAGTGGTGTATGAACACATGTAGAGTGAAAGGAAGTGAAGAAGAGGAAATGCTCAGTGCATCATGGGAAGCCCCCAGCAGCCTAGGCCTATAGCAGAGTAACTAAGGGATTGTTCAGGGTCACCTGATTCAGTCCTTTTTAATAAGCTTTATCAAAAAGGAAAGTTTTAAGCCTAATCTTAAAAGTAGAGAGTGTCCCAAATCCACAGTGGGAGCTGGTTCCACAGGAGAGGGGCCTGAAAGCTGAAGGCTCTGCCTCCCATTCTACTTTTAAATACCCTAGGAACTACAAGTAAGCCTGCAGTCTGAAAGTGCTCTATTGGGATAATATGGTACTATGAGGTCTTTAAGATATGATGGAGCCTGATTATTTAAGACCTTGAATGTAAGGAGAAGGATTTTAAATTCAAGTCTGGATTTAACTGTTAGCCAATGAAGAGAAGCTAATATGGGAGAAATGTGGTCTCTCTTTCTAGTCCCTGTCAGTACTCTCGCTGCAGCATTCTGGATTAATTGAAGGTTTTTCAGGGAACTTTTAGAACAACCTGATAATAATGAATTACAATAGTCCAGCCTAGAAGTAATAAATGCATGAACTAGTTTTTCA